>LYUA01004409.1:5897-16974 GCA_002093875.1 Calopteryx splendens | reverse complement strand
GGACGGAGAGCAAGAAGATTTATGTCCCGGGGCTTTAAGCCGTGGAATCTTTAAAGGGAACGCGTGAATTGGTAAGAGGAGGATATTCGGGGAATCCGGAGGCATTTCCGAACCTTTTGATGCGCGAGACAAAACAAAGCGACTCCCTTTATCCAATCCCTGTCCCGCCGTGGGAATTGAAACCGTGACGGTTGGTGAGTTATTGTCCTTTTCCCGCGTCCGGGGCGTCCGGCACGTGATAGCGGTGCGTGGGGAGTAAAATTAGGCTCTCCCCCGAAAGAGGTCGCTTTGTGCTTGCTTCTCTTCTTTCGACGGCGAAATGAATTCGCCCCGTCTAGGTCGCGTGGGCACCGGAGTGTGATTGCTCCGTTGGAGTCCGCGAAATATTTCCCTTCCACTCTCCCTCTCAAAGCGAGCGAAAAGAAAGTGAAGTAAGGGGGTAAACACATACCTACCTACCGAGTGGTTCAGCGTGCACATATGCCTACGTATAAACGCATGTTTTGGTCGGAGAGATGCAAAGACCCGTCGTCTTTTCACTAAGTGGTTCTTTGAAAACTGTAAAAAATCTGTTTCCAGAATATATATGTTGTCCGGTGGTGTCATTGATTATTTTTACAAGCCTAGCACCACTGAAATTATGACATTAGTTCAGTTCTGAAAATATATTTGTTTTAGTTTACGCAGTAAAGTCATTTTTGACGTAGGTATCGTGGATATTGCAAATGGAGATGGCTAGATTTTCACTTCTCAGAAGGAAATTGGAATAGTTTGTGGTTGTAAGATGAAGTCACTAAAACTATTACATTCATTATTTCAAAATTTTGATTTCAGACCGAGAAAAATAATTGCTTTTATATTTTTGTTTGGCATTTTTTTGCTGTTATTCTAGGTCAAATTGAAAAGGATGAGTGTAAAAGAATGTAAAAATAAAGGCATTATCCGTATTTATTATTTAGATTATTTTATACATTTGAACAGCGTGAGTTTACATAATAACAGGCCTCAATTTGGTTTGTTTACATCTGTACTCGGGGCGCACGGAGGAAACAAGATTATTTTGTACCTTGAATGAAGTTTAAAAGCCTGATTTAATATAATTTACGATAGAATGTAATGGAATTTCATGTTAATGAAGCTTGCACTTGAAACCTCTCGTCATTCTTGTGGAATTTAAGCTAGCTGCATAAAGCATTTGCGAATCCATTTCATCCCATTTCTAAGTTTTTGGAAGTGGCTGAATTTTCAGCTCAGCTTCTCCTTTGCCAGCCGGTCTCCAAATGTATCTAAATATCACTTATAATATTGGGATGGAAGAAAGTGTATAAGAATAATAAGATCTTGAGAAAATATCTCAATTAATTTTTTATGTTCTTAACTGAATGGGATTAAATATAAAAAAAATGAAATTAAAATCAAAGCGTAGCTAGCATCAAAGCTATGCACTTGGTTTCAATTTACTTTACTAGAAATTACTGCGAAAGATAATGCCAAAAAAAATGTAACAACTTATCGAATTTTATTTATTTACTATTATCCACTAATTACCTACAGTAAAGTAAACAGCGGTTGTCTTTGTTATAGTTGTTACGAAACATAATTTTCTTCTATTAATTTTTCTTGAAAAAGAGTACTTATTAGTTGAGTTAGATTTCCTTGAATTTTCATATTATACTAGCACATTTTCTGCTGTAGCTATTATGATTTCCAAGATTTTGTGTGTACGGTTGAACAATCTTTTGCTTAAGCTTTTAGAAAACGGTCTCTTACCTCTTCCGGTCAATGAGATTTTCTCAAAATACGAGTAATATAAACCAATAGCCATTGCATCTTTAGTACCAAACGGTTAATCAATCATTTGGCTGTAAAAATACTCGGGGGCACGATAGAATAAAGGCAAGATAATCATATAAAATAACATAAATATTTTACCCTTCATTCATGCTCTTTTTCTAGAACCTAAGTAATTTTGGTTTCGAACCACGTGGCGCTTGCATCCATTAGCATTAGTCAATTACTGCGGTACAGTTATGTTCAGTAGGTGTGATAGAGTGCAGTTAATTTATGTTTAAAGGTTTATAGCATCCCATTAAGTTAAATTTAAAGGGCAAGGTAACGGGCCATGAGTTGTTTTTTTATATTTTAGGTATTAAAATTATGGCTATAAGGTAATTTATGTGAAATGTAGTGAGTTTTTATCCTAAATTTAAACGCATTTGCATACCTTTCAGCTATGGCGCAAGTCATTAATCAAACTGCCATTCAATTTTCGACTCGGCGGCGTTTCATTTCTCAATTTCCTTCGCTGTTTTGCATTTTCCAAGTTGGGAACCAGTTCCTAATCGCTTAACATCATATGCCCGCTGTCATCAGGTAATCTGCGGAGAAAAAAATACCAAATAAATGTGTACCTAAGATGTGGAATCCTTCTGGGTATTTCCTAGTGGCCTGTCACTTGAATTTCGGATGTGATGGAGTTGGCTACGAGAAGAAGGGAAGGAAGGTTGGAAGGGACGTCAGGCCGTGACCCAAATATGTATCGACTGATGTTTATAAGGACTTAGTACGACATTGGTGCTCATAAAACTCCCCCGGAGCGTATTGTAGAGTAGATATGGGACTATGCCATCTGATATTTTTTTTGCAGGAGGGACTCTAGCCATTTTATATGATTCCGATAGAATTTTTTTAAATCCAGAATATTTCCGTGTGGACCTCCACTCACTTCATTATTTGCCGCGGAGCCCCTCTATGAATCCTAGACGAAGCTGGTCAACGCATGCACCGGAGTGAGTATGAGTGTGTGCGGGCGTAGTACATATTGCTCGCGACTTTCCGCGATTCCTACTCATCATACCCTTGCCATCATACCCTTGCCGTCATTCCCTTGCCATATGGCGCCGGCGTAGTTCCGTAGTTCCCGGCGTCGAAAATGCTGACGGGGCGGAGAAAAATACCCAAATGTTTCCCTCGCGTGCGTTTCTTTTCCCTCTGATATCTTTCGGGAAGCAACATTATCGAGCGAGAAAAATGGAATCCGGGCCATTAAAAAGAAAATAAATAAATAACCGGAGACTTATTGGAACTCGGTGAATAGCGGGGAAACGTTGAGAAAGAAGCGAAGGAAAGTGGGGGAGGAAAAAGGAAAACCGCGTCCGCTAACATCAACTCGGATATAATAAATACGTAACGTGATTCCATTCACGCTAAGGAAACTTTTTAAGGGTCCGTCCTCCTCCGGGTCTTGGTAGGTACCCGAAGGGATAATTAGAAAAGAGCGCGGGTAAGGCCTCTTGTGCACAACTCAGCGAAACCCCGCGGCGGACCAAAAAAAAAAAGAGAGGTTGCACTAGTAATCTCTCCCCGAGGCTTGGATTACAAGGGAAAATTAAAACCTCGCCCGCGGAGGAATGGCGTCGGCCGTGTAAGTGCTCGTACCGAGGGTTCTCCGTTGTTTTGAGCTCCCGGCCGGGAACCGAATGGGCTTCCCTGAAGAAACAAAGCGTGCACGACTTGCGTGGGAAAGAAGGGGAATTGGCTCGTGGTTTCAATTAAATTTACTGCGCTCAGAAAGAGAGAAACTTCGTCTTCCGAGAGGGCACATTGCATCTCCATTGCAGCTTCCCCCTTGCCTATCAATTACTGCGTTTCCATCGCAACCTCGTGAGCATAAACAAGACCTAAGTAATTTTCAAGGGCGGAGGCAGTATGGGCTATGCCACGTACGTCATTCGTCCCTTTTTTTTTATTTGGCTGGGTTCCATTTCATGTCGCTCCGAGAAAGAAGGTTGGCGAAACTCGATAATTCGTTATTGGGAAGGATTTCCCCACCTCGTGGCGATTCCACTTTGCGTTGCAATGGCATGCACCTCAATATCGATATCGGATGAGGTGGAAGTAGGAAGCTCAGATTTGGCGCGGCTGCAAATTATTGAAACATTTGAGGACTGAATGTGAAAAAAACTGGAAAAAGTCTTTCTTCTTGGATCCACTTATTGAATTTGAGCTCGAATTATTATTACTCCAGTTTTTGGGAAAAATTCACAGTGTAAAAATCATTCGCCTGAACCGGGATTCGAGCCCGGATCCCTCGATTTCCGGGTGACTCCGTTGAAGGTGCTGTCGCGGAATTACCCGCAGTTTCATTACTCCAGTTATTATAGTATCTGCTTACATTCATAGACATATAAATGAGTGAATAAGAGAAGCGATATAAACTTGTAGCTTTCGAAAGAAAAACAATTTAACTTGGATATAATTATAAAACAACTGTTTTCTTCTCAACGTAAACTATTTATAACAGTGTTAAATTTATTGTTTTCATTAGTTCTTAAATTCTATTTAAATGGGCGTTGAAGATATTTATAAAGGAAATTTAAATTAATGAAATATATTTTTAGTGTATTTTCACGAAAAATAATTATTCTAAAACAAGAATCTAAAGTCATTCATTTCAACATACACTTTCATCATATTTATGGACTATTTTAAACAACATCAAAATACTCATTTTGTTAGGCATAATTTTGAACCATTCACACGGCAAACAGATTGTCTTTTATGGTTTTGAAGGAATACCTTCTTACTTACATGTACGTACATCCCTCATGTCGCAGGGAATAACTACTCTATCAAGAAAAAGTAGGTCCTTATTAGGTTATCGAAGGAAGCTCTCTATTACTTATTTGATCCTCTTTTGAGGGTTACCAAATGATAATTTTTAATTTCCCAAAATTCCGCAGAATCTGATCGATTCTGTTACTGGTGATGCATGGGAGTGGAAGTCTGCTTAATTCAAATTCTACCGAAATAGCTGATGAGAACCACAGGTCATGGAATGGAACAAGATAGGTAAATGCATGTGTAAAATGGGGAAGTAATCTGTTCAATTTATTGACATTAGCTCAGTTTTTTTCCTATAGGGTTCTCTCCCATATCAATATATTATTTATGCGTGAATGTGATGTGGAGGTAAGGAGTTGTTGTATTAGTAACCAATTGCTAAACGTGAGAAATTTTTTGGCGACGCTTTTATCGAAAGCCAGCCACTCCGCCGAGGGTTCACGAACCGACGGCCATATGCTCCAGCCGCCGTCTTAAACTTTTAATGGGGACATTTCGATTCCACAGTAATGATTGTGGCTAGTGGCTAGGACCAGGAGTTTCGTGCAGAATTTTTGAAATCTCGAAACTTTACTGACTGCTATTTAGAGTTTTTCTCTGCATTCTTATACCAAAATGTCACTTGATTGAATACATACCATTCACTATAAAACTTTTTAAGCAATGCATAAAGGAATTTTAATCAAAGTTGAATCGTAACTTTGGATCTCTCAATCCTATTTTTACCATGAGTTTTACCAATCTTAATTCCTAGCAACGAGGAAGGCTTATGGAAAAAAATACATTACTACGTTCGTTAGGAAATACTGAATGAAAAATAGTAGATTTTAAAAGTCTGGGAACTAATGGTGTTGTACGTAAAGATTAATAGGTAGTGCAAGTGTATCTATATTTTACGTACTTTATTGATGTATCCCATTATTTCGTTTCAAGGAGAATGTTTTCTTTTTTTATGAATTGTGATCATGGTAATTCATTGCCAATAATTTAAGTCCTACCGTTGGATTGCTACCAGTAATTAATCGCATCTTCTTGTTTTATAAATGCGATTAATGTGGCTTCTTGTGGTGTCACTGAAATTATTAGGCAATGCGTTTTCCGTGGCTGGAACGAAAAAGTTAAGTTTCATTTTGCGGGAAAGTTTTCCTTTATCATCCGCGTAACTGCCAGGCACTTTATCCCGTGGTATTTTTCCCTAACACATGGTTATTTGGTCGCTTTCCACAATTTTCTCCTCAATATTTTCATTTCATTTCAACCACCATCTGGGCTGCGCATGGATCATTATACAAAACCATATGGCGCTGATCGGCGGATAGCTCCGCTGAAGTGGGTTTTTTTTATTCCGCGTAATCGTGCGTCTCTGCAGATGTCTAGGGATCCAGCCCTATTTGAGCGAGATGAAACCTAGTTGCTTAAAATTGGCGTCGATCATCTTTCCGATATTGATGTCGCTGATAATGAGTGCATCAGCGTTAAAAAAACTACATGCGTTTACCGAAAAATGTCTTGGTGGAGTAAGTAACATGTTACTTCTATGTACCTTTGCTCAAAAGTTTTGGCTGGATGTGTGGTAAGTAGTGGATATAAAATACATTAGAGGCTTCCGAGACTCATTAAACTTAAGTTTCATGAATTTCATAGTCTGGATTGGAGGTGCACTAGAACAAGTTTTCTTCAATGAAAAAATAATTGGGGAATATTTCAACGAAGAAGTAAAAGGAAAGGTGATATTTCGCGTAACCTAAACCTCATCATGAATACGCATGGAACATTTGTGACCCTGCTCCGAAGGATCTAATTTCGGAAGTAAATAAAAAGGAGAGAAGTACGCTTGTTTTGTGAAGAATCGTTATCAACGAACGGCTAGCTAGCGTCACAATCATTCAGGATATTCTGGATTGGGAGCCTTTGAAAGCGCGTAGACTATATGCAAGACTGAAACTTCTGTGCATATATACAATTTTTTAAAAGTTAAATGCTTACACATGGTGAATAATTACAACCCCGCATAACACTAGCAGCGAAACAAAAACGAGAGGAGATGAAACTGCGGATCAAAACGATGGAAGAATTCATTTTTCTCTCGAAAAAATCTTATTTTAAAACTTAATAAATACCCTAATGACTTGTGACCTTATTCCCCCTTCCATTCATCCTTATGGTGACCTGCAATGTCAATTGTAGATGCTAGGTGTGCCCTCTAATCCGGCAGATGGACAATCGTTGATCAATTATTATGGGTCCCTTGCGTAAGTTTCTCAGAACGATGTTGAAAGTGGGTGAGAAAGACTTGGTCAGAAATTTCTTCAAGCTCTTTGTAAGCTTTACTCAATCGGGTTGATGGTAGTTTAGGAAACATACCGCCCTTCCAAGAAGTGACTTATTGACTGCGAGTAAATTTTGAACCCACTATTCCATTATCACAAAAGAAAAAGAAATTGCCCTCGGCATTTTTATCGGCCGTAAATCAACTTCGTTTAACCCTCCGCACGCCTTCACGTCTGCGCGATTAAATTGAAGATTTACCTAATAGTTGAATATCTTTAACCGGTGAGTAACGCCATCAATCGAAGGCGGATTTTGTGCTCTGAGGACAGCAGCAGGTGGAGCCGCAAAACAGGGTCTGATGCTGACCGTGTGAACTAAGGAGCTTGGTAACTTCGCCTCGAGAGGCGAGGAAGTTGGAAGAGTGATGACTGTGATTGATGATTTATTTGTTGGAAGGTTTTCGTCTGTGAGCTTCTCCGGATCATGGGGGAAAATTATCAAACTTGGATAAGCCACTCGCTACAACCTTGTTTTGTGGCTCTGTCGCCGTGACAGCACCTCTTGTTGAACTATATATTGAATCATTATCAGTCCATTAATCCTGCAATCGCGCACCGAAGTTAGAAACTCGATAGTTACCAATACGTATAGAAAGTTCACTTGACCTCAAACATGAAATTCAACATCTTGTGGATATTGATTATGGCGTACTTTCCTAAGTGAAGAACCATGTAAAATAGTATTCCAATTTCGATAGGCTTAAGGAAGGAGGTGGAAATAGAGTAACAATAAAAATGTAAGTAATATCGAAGAAAAGTGGAACATTTATCGGGTATATGGATGTCTATATCATAAATATTCTATGAATATATCTATATAATCCACACGGAGCTTAGGAGAGATGAAAATCAGCGTGTTACCTTCTGTAAAAACGTGGAATTGCAAAACTGTAATGTGAATGCGATACTTTTAACTTGCACCAGCACTTTTTCAACAGCCAGTTTGCGTTACAGTCCGCGATGATGATATTCGATCATGGCACAACCATACTTGAGGAAATACTTTAATCTTTAAGTTGGGAATTATTAAATTAAATTTTTGAATTTGCAGTATTTTAAGTGAAAATCTTATCAGTCTAAAGCAAGTTACTCCTGAGTCCATGAAATTAAAAAAAAACATGAAAGAACCGAGCAAAGATCGAGCAGAGATCGAGACTTAGGAGAAACAGATTTTTCAACAAAAATTAAAAAAAAAGCTTTCCTTTCGTCTTTAAACAAGCACAAAGTAGGTGTCTAGACGTAATAAATTGTCAAGCGTTGATGTGTTTGTGTGGGAAACGTTAGTCTTTGCCGATAGCTTGTTTTTTGATATTTTTAGTGGTTTTTCGGGGTTGAATACATTAATATCTAGAGATGCACAAATTCTTTCCATTGGCTTTAAGTGTACCAAATTAAAATTGATTTATCATTGCAAAAAGTTACATTAGTATGTTTAAAATGCTATTATTTAACATATCACTTATATTACTAAAAGATAATTTATCAAATTCGATCATATCGATGGCATACTTGAGAAATTAAGTAAACGTTACTAAATGATTTTGGGGAGAAAGCAATATTCATTGCGTGAAAAAATTCCAAATTATGTTCACTTATTTTTTAGGTATGTATCGGAAATTATTCCTCAAAGGCGTACCTTCTGTCTGATTACAAAAATACGCTATGATACTTTGGGATGTGATAATCAACAGATCTCTTTAGATTTTAAACTGAAAAATTATCAACAAATTTCAAATGTATGTGAGACAAGGCGTCATTTTCCCCTTCACGACGAGATTCGAAAATATTGAAAATTTAAGGGCTAATATCTCCTGAGGTAACCTGAGAAACCATACCTATATATTTTTCACAAACATTTGAACATTTCGTTTAGCTGTCAAATATTAGTTTTAACACACTAGCGTGTTTCTCCATAGTCTAAGTAATGTTTTTTATAAATATATTCCGTACGGCCTTCCATAAGACTCCACGCTAAACACAATTTTTGTGAATGAATTTCGGGAAAAATAGCTTGAAAAGTGAACTTATTAAACCTCGAAATAGATAAAACTCTCTTTAGAGATGCTCTGCTGAAATTTTCAGAATATCCGGCGGATATTAATCTTGAAGGCAGAACCAGGTGTGCACCTCAGTTCACATAGCACACTGAACCAGTCCATGAAATAATGTCACAAAATGGGAATTGCATAACATTAATAGTATCAGGCGCTAAGGAATGTATGCACGTTATGACGCGCGGAACAGAGTTTGTAAATCTCACATAGTTTGTATTTGGTACGACCGGTTTCGCTGTGACAGCATCATCAGGTGCAATTCCTATAGCTACGTTTTGGGTTAGTTATTGTACCTGATGAGTCTGTGAAATCGAAATTAGTCGTGCAAAATAAAAATAGATTTAAATTGTGTTCCTTGTGTCTTGCTTTGAATTCTCGGCTGAAAAAAAAATAACTTTCGAAAAACTGTCGATCCGTAGAGCGTGGTTAAGAGGATGTTTGAAAGTTACAACAGAGTGATGAATGGTGAGGGATAATAAAAAATCTATTAAATGTTGAAATTAGTAGTTACCTTCTCCTTTCCTCTTCTATTTTCTCCCAATGTTGATGATTAAAATCTAGAAAATGTTTCTTTGTCTCCACCATTTCGAGGTAATCATTAAAGCTAGTTATCTTTTGATTTAGAATCCCAGAATACAGCTAAATAATGGCTAAACATCCTTCTCGCTAAGTAATGCCTTCGATTCAAAATCTTGAGTTCCCGCAGGTATATAGGATACATGATATAGACGTGTGAAATATTTACATGGGTGTTTTTGTAATTTTTCTAATTTTTATTTTTAGAAACTTATGCGTCTATAATGAAATTTCTCGATGAATAAGTTTTGAGTAAATATGTGTCCAATATTGTCAAATTTCACACCTTATAACCCTTGACGAAAGGGAAAGATCAAGGTTTACGTTTAAAATGTGACTACAATGGATGAACTTTCCCGTGTTACCAGTAGTTCGAAAATTTCAGTAATAAACGCACCAAGTAAATATTATTAAGTTATTATTGATAAAAATATTGATAAACAAGGTTAATAAATTTTTTGGATACTTTCGATCAGATACGGATCAACTCTACGGTCCAAAAGACATGAATTCCAAAATGTGAACCGAAATGACGTCTTTTTACTTGAAAATAAAAGATCGATGAGTTCCTCTAGAGACCCATACATATGCTGCAGTCTTTCAGATACTGCCGGAGGTCTCTTTTCATGTGATGCAGACTTGGTCGTCTAGAATCGGAAGTGAGATTCCGAATACAGCGGAAATCCGCAAAAAAACTTGTGAATGGCTTCACTGAGAATACAATTTAATTGAAATAAGCATAATGCATCGGTATTTAGGTGCATATTATGTAACTAAATATTATTTGGCTGCTATCAGAATCTAACATTTTGTTTCCCTCATACATGGATCAGTAAAGATGATGCGTCGAAAAGAAAGTAGTGGTTTTCAACCGTTCGGATTTTCCATATTTATGCATAAGAATAGATGACGTCTCTGCGCGCGGTAGTGAAGTCTATCTTTCGTTCCATACCCACGTTCGATTGACCATGAATGAGTACAGTAGTGTGCCAGTGAACGCTCTCTTCATGTGAAACTCTCCTGGGCCTTTTTGTAAAAAAAAGAAATCCTCGCTGCATCGCTCATCATCTTTTATTGAAGATGATGTCATCTTTTATTGAATCTGTATTCGGCACGCTAACACCGATCTTGTCAATGTGACATTGCTATTGGGGTGATTGCGCGAAAATGAGGAGCTCGCGCTATTTTTGCTAACGCGCCATATGGTTCCGCATGCGCTCTTACCCATCCTACCGGATATTCCCACGTTTCTCAGCAGGGGAACAAGGATAATGAGGATAGCGTCGCTGTTATAATTTTCCCCGAATGTCTTGGTTTGTACCTGGGAAGGCAAAAGGTGGTGAATGGAAGGAACTGGATCTGGTGTGGGAGGCCGAAAGCGGAAAGGGAGGGAAGGGAGGAAGAAGGCGGAGGCGGCGGGAAAATATATTCTCCGAGGTTATGAGAGTTATGGGTGGAGAGGATATGGGGGTTAGGGTTTTTGGGGGAGGGAGG
>LYUA01004408.1:40732-50888 GCA_002093875.1 Calopteryx splendens | reverse complement strand
TGGAAAGGAGGCGAGTGAGGGGGTAATGGCACCATTCGGGGGAGGGGGGAGACAGGAAGTGCCAAGTCTTATCCCCAAATCGCTATCAAGGCTTGTTTGATCGCCTGGTGTGAAACCACGCTGATATAAAGAGGAAGTGATTGGAATGAGAAAGAACCTCTGATAAAGGGACGACTCTTCGGAAAGAAAGGAATTCCGAAATTCAGGATGAACTAAATCCGCCGCGGGGAAAGGCAGAGGGGAGGGGCGAGATTCCGCTTTAAATATGACATCCCTCGGTTAACGGTGGCGTTCCAATTAAGGCACTGCGAAACTAGGTGTCGCAAATGAAGAAGGTTTATGCCTACAAAGCCGACACATCACGCACGACTGGTACACACAATCAATACCGAATACAAGTCGTACAACAAAGCAGTTCGTCATTTTCTACTGCGAGGTCTACGTTTTTGCTCATAATTATTCTCCGCCTTGCATTGACGCAACGTGGATTTTGAGAGACGCACGGGAGCCATCTATTTTCCTTGAGATACTGCTGCCACATCTGGTTGCCAATTCCAAATGATTAGATCTACGTTTGAAATAGCGCAACCAAGACTGCATTCAACTCAGACATTAACTAATATACCACAATTTCTAATGTTAAACATTGAATGCACTGTACATTATTTATCTCAAATTAAAGTGTTTAATTTCCTAAGCCTCCCGAACTCCAAACGATTTTTAAATTAGACCCCCTAACATTAGAGAAACGAAAATCTTGAAGATGCTTTAACGGTGTATGCAAACAATCCAAAATAAAACATTTGGATTCCATTAGTAATTTCTCTTTAAAAGTTTTTTACGTAAAAATACACTAACATTTATTGATTTCTGCACCTCCTTAAAAACATTTTGTGATTAATAACTCAGACTTTCATTAATGAAAGGAAAATCCAACTTCGCAAATTAATTAAAACCAAAGAAAGGCCTCGAAATTGCGTGCCCCGAGTATTCAAAGAGGGGAGATATGAGGACAGAAAGCCGGGGAAAATTTGGGGAGCAGGAAAAGGAATGCGAGGAGTAAGAATGCTTGAGAGAACGAGAGAAGGGGAAAGAAAACGAAGAACGGGACACCGTGCACCGATTAAGGGATGGAACTATAGGTAAGGAATGAATTAAATATCCCCAGGACGAAAGTGAGAGAAAAACCACGAGTTAACCGAAAGAGGAGAACTCCTCGGAGAAAGGAAGTGGATAAAGTTGAAGGAAGAGAGAAAGGGAATACAGAAGGAAGTAAAAGGCTACGGAAGAAAAGGAAAAGCGACCCATGATTCCTAAAGCGACTTAAGAAAGTCCTTGCACACGAATTAAAATGAGCAGATAGGAGAAGGAGGTGACGGAGAGGAGAGACCACGGCGGTTGATCTGGGAAGTGGAAAAGGAAGAAACCGGTATTTAGAGAATCAAAGCAAAACGTTTTATGGGAAACGGTAATAAATTTATAACAAGGGAGTGTCGGAAATGTGGTAAACATTTAAAGGGAGCGGTAATTATAAATAATTCCAATCAGGAGCTGAAGAAATTGGAAAATATAACATGTCTCTTGGGCGTCTAACATACAAGACCTTTAAAAAAAATTAAAATTAATAAATAATGCTTCTGTATTTTTCCTGCAAAAGAGTAAAGGCAGGTAGAGACATACCTATTTCTTTCCAGCTCATTACGACAGGAGAGGAATCATTTTTCTTAAGCCGCGGTCCTTATTGATATCAAAAAGTGATCAGTCCAATTTATTGCAATGTGTGGAATGTATTACGATAGTTGAAAGCAACACCCTAACGATGAAAGAAATAAAATTTTATTAAGGAAAAATTATGAAACTCATTGTCAATCACTGATTTTAAAAAAGATTGATACATGATAGTATAAAACAGAAAAGGGACATGATTAGTATAAGTACCTGATTAGGATATAAATTAATCATTTGAATATAACAAGCGTTAAATGGTCTACAATTAAAAATTGATATTTATTTTTTTTAATTTTGTTAATGTAAAAATCATTATTTTAATTATAGTCGATCAATTTTTTGCAGTGTCTTAAAAAATCCGTGGCATCATCAAATTGCCCTACAAAGCATTTAGTAGTCAACTGGAAGGAGACTATTCTCCACTATTCTGTATCCAATGCAAATTTTCTTTCGCCATGCAAGCTCTTCGTTCTTTCCTATCCATTCAATGTTCGTATTTTCCCGTTACCTTGTGGGTAAGTTTTACTGTGTAATCCTAAATCATACATTGTGCCCGAAGGAGTAAAGAAACATTCTGGTCCTTCCTTTCCGCCGAGTGGTTACCAATTCGGCCCAATTTTCATTTACTCTTCCTCATACTTCCTCGTTCCTCACTAAACATATCCTCCTAAGAACTTAACGCAAGATTCGCTCAAATTAAAATCAGAAAACCACTTAACGTTGGGTTTCTTCAGCAAATGGATTTTCACGGTGATTTTCAATTACTAATTTTCATATTAAAGGTAAAATAATTTGAACATACGTCAGCGGAGTAAGTTTTAAGTTTAACAAATGATTCGGCAATCAACCGACTTCCAGTTTAATATCTTGCGGTCATCAATCAAGAGATAAAATTAAATAAACCTCATGTGAATAAAAGGGTACAGATCTGGAGTGACTGGAGGAGTTGGAAAAGATAGCGGAGTAACATTGAAGAAGAAAAAGTGCAAATAAATATAGAGTCAGTTTAAATTATCAAATGGAGTAAAAAGACTTGCACCCAATCTTGTATAGATGTCACTTAATACTTTGAAAAAAATAATTCCTTTTAAAAGAGGGAGATAATAAACCATATCCAAGTATTTTTAAATAAAAATGTTTATAATATTTATGTTTTATATTTCATTTTATATATCTGTAGATCAGTTTTAATTGTCGGTTTTCTTTAAAGGATACCCGTCCTGGAAAAATCAACACGAAACTATGAGGATGGGTTATTTTAATTTTATGTATTACCTCACGGCAAAATAACGAATGACAAAAAATTAGTCAGGAAATTTGGAAAAAAATTATAAAAAAACTACTAATATCATGAATAAGATATGTCCTTAAAATTAAAAAATTGGACTTACTACTTAACATTTATCCGTCTTTTTGACGTCACACTTTTTCTTCGGGTCGATGTTCGTCCTCTATTTTTTAGAATATCTTTTTAAATTACCACTTATATAATTTTTTTCAGTCATGCATATTAAACTATTAAAGGGCAACACTTCACCCTTATTTCCAGCCCAGGGCTCACTGGCACACTCTATACATCTTCTCCTTCACTAACACCGGAAAGATACACTGATCCCCCATTCTTTTTTCACTACCCCGAGGATCCGTACATACAGTCCAAAGCACTGTAGAGGTGGTCAACAGCCTCACTGGAGCAGTGTCTTAGTTAGGAGCTTGTCTCAGCCAGAAGAGCTGGTGGTCAGTTTATTAGTGAACAACAATTACCCATGCCTCATGATTATTTAATTCATAAGTAAATATTTTTTAAATGTCTAGGAAATTTCAGTTCACTAGTTTACATTTGTGTAGCATACATCACATACACATCATTGGTTGGATCACGTTTCTGAGAAATAATGCATGGAAAAAATATTGGGTAAACATCTGCATGGTGCCAACCATTCAGGTAAGTTATTAAATGTAATCACAGAAAAAATTTATAGCCGTGAGAGTAGTAGTTGAGGCGTGCTCATCACCTCTGCTGTGCCTCGTATTTTATGCACTAAAAAGCCCCAGAAAGTTTAAGTGGCGTAAAAATTTTAAACGAAACTCATCTAACTCGTATTGGAGGTGGTACAAGAGAAACTTTGGTGATTCAGGCAGAACTCCGGTTTCCATGCAACCTTTTAGCGAGGCTTTAGGGAAATCCTTATTTATTATTGCATGGCCTGCATCCGGGCGCTTCTGTGTGGACCTCTACATCCCGGTGTGAACGAGCTCAGCAGGAAGCAGGGGATGTACGGAGAACAAGTGGAAAGAGGAAGAAGAAATGGAATTCATAAAATGTAGATAAGGAGTATAAGTGAATCTCCTTAATGATATGATTGTCAACATAAAAAGAAAATTGGTGACAAAATGTAACGAGCTCTTGCGGCCGTAAGTACGTAAAAAAATACTAAGCCTCCTTAGGTCGTAAACAATTTGTGTTACAAGGGAGGAAAATGGTTACCGTTTCCCTCACTTGTTGCACAATTTTTTTGATGCCATAAGGAGGGTTAATATTTACTTACGTAGAAAAATGGTATTTATTTATTGTGCCCTCCATTAGAATGGTCAAATACGGCCATGAGAGAAAAGTCAGGCACCAGTGGTGAACAAAATTAGAAGTACAGGAAGGTGATAGCCAACGTATTTGGACCATTATCTCATTCGAACACTTCTCCTGTAACTTACCTACTCTGTGATAAGGCAACTTGTCAATATTACCCACATAGAATGCTGTGGAATTTATATAGCTTTATAAATGGATGTATTCAGTAAAACTGAATAGTTAATCATATTTCTCCTTTGATCGAACAAGAGCTGTTTTCACTTCATTCATATAGTAAAATGATGATTTATTATGAATAACGTGGCCGCTTTAAAATTCAGAGGTATGCGGTGTTCCATATTCACTTTCTCCTATTGCACAGCAAAAGCTCTCTACATTCTTTTTAAAATAATCTTCATGAAACGGAATACAGATAATGTTTTCATTTCATACATAGGGAGTTGATTAGCAAAAAGAATTAAGGCTAAAGGGATGAACCAAGAAGGTATGACAAAATATTAGACAATTTAGAGAGTGAAGGGCATGAATGAATTAGAGTTTACAAGACTTGTGAAAAAGGAGTAACAGAGACCTTAAATGAAGCAATTAGAATTCGGAAAGCAAAATACATGTAGATAATGTGTGCTTAGGAAAATGGGAATAGGCGAAAACAAAAATTTCTAATACCAGGAGGCCAATGGGGTAACGGGAGCCTTGGTTGAACCTCTCTTTCCCCTGCCAAAGATCAATGGATCAATGGACAATGAGGCAGATGGAGGCGAAAGAGTCGAGGGAGGTAGATTCCAAAGATTGTATAGCTCTGGATAGTTGAGAAGGATACGACAGGGTTTTCAGGTACCATTAAAGTTCAAAACCTTTTTCTCTCTACTGAAATCCTATTCATATACATACGTATATTAAAATTTTTCTCAGTTGTGTATAAGGACGCAAAGGTGTTGAGACGTTAAAGTGATGTGTTTTATGGAGTTTATTTATTACGGTGATGTCACTGAGTGATTTTTTCCTTCCATTACGTAATCTCTTCATTCTTCTTCTTTACGCACATTAATTTATAAACGTTCCATATTTAAAATCCAATACTACAGGAATAGTTTTTTTAGCTAATAAAGTAAGGTCAATGATATCGTAAAACAAAACAACTTTTATGGAAGACAGAAATAGAAGATCTTGGAGCTATCTGTGCTGCAAAGGGGAAGGCAATATTCTGTCAATGTTGTGGTTTTTGTGATAACATTTAATTTACGTTTCAAATTAATATTCTTATAAGGATAGATTTTTTAAGCAATAAAAATAGCAGGGTTTGAAACCAGGGGTTGAAAAATGTGTACCAGTACCTCGGTAATAGTACTTAAAATACAAATCCTATATATGGCAACCCAGGGCAAAAACCACAGATAAATCATGGTACCTAAGGTTCCGTACCAAACCATGGTATTTATTGAAATTATAAAACGTTTCGAAGAATCTTGCCTCGAGAAAGAAGACTAGGCATTTTGTACCATTATCTAGAGTATGAATCCTTGGTACCAATACTTTTCTACCAGTACCTAGGACAATAAAACTGTTTCGGTACCCAGGTCAAGGAGTCATGGTATTTTTGGTACGTAGATACCGGTTTCAACGGTAAGGACGATTTTACAAGTAACAAGAAATAGTTACGATAAAAAAGTGTAACATACTCACACAAAATAGTTTGCCTAATCCACGGACTGCACATTGCTATAGCGGGTATCAAAACTCACCTGAAATAAAAAATGAAATAGAAATAAGTTATTCACAAAAATACCCTTAATGATATATTCAGTAAGTACTCAATTGAAAAATAACAGCAAATTCACAGACAAACAATGTAAATATAAATTTCTCGTTTGAATTAACATGTTTTGAACCCATTCATGAATTACAAATCATAACTTCTGAATGCCAAATTTATTCGGCATCCACATGAATCAAATGGCCAATGTGTGGTTCAGTCTGCAGTCAGTCATCACAGTGAGCGATGACTGACTGCACACCTTCCTTCCTTCCTCTTCACACTTAAGCTTATTTTTGTTCGGTCTCTACACCCTCAAAATATCGAGCGTTAACAGTTAACACTTACACGGTGGGTGGAATTGTTAACTTTTAGAATTGACCTTGGTTGGACTCCGCGAAATTAGGGGATGAAGGGACAAGGGGGTGCCCACCAAAATAAAATGTTCACCTCAATTTGATAAACTTTCGGTAACTGGAGGCATTTTTAGTGTACAGGAATCTTTGTGCTTGGTTCCTTTTTCTCTTATGGCACCTACCATGAATTACTACTATTATGCCACTCGGTTTTAATGCGACAGAATTCTGCGAAAAGTGGATTATCAGAAAGTTGGCACACGAAGTAGCAGGATAACTGGTTTTGGCTCTTACTTTTATCTTGCGCTTCCAAACAACCAGGGTCCTCTGAAAAAATAAAACCGCCAGAACCACGTGGATTTGGTGTTTCCAAACGAGTCCTAATCGACGTCGGGGAATCATTTCTTGTCGGGTAAACATTATATTTCCGCAGAAACAAACAATCGTAGGTGAAGAATAGTAAACCTTCCAAGCCAAAGGGATCAGGTTAGGAGGGGAGGGAGAAGAGTGTGAGGGGACCTGGGGTATTTAGTCATGGGGATGGAGGAGAGAGATATGATATTTTTGTTGGGGGAGAGAGAGAGAGAGATGGGGGTAGGACTGCGTTTGAAAAACGACCAACTTAGTCGGGGCGAGGTGGGGTAGGGGGTGGAGAAAGGGAGAGAAGGGGGTAGAAGGCGGGATTGAGAGGTGGTGGGGGCAGTTGGTTTGGGTTGCGGAGGAGGAGGGAGGTGGGTGTGCGTGAGGAGGGGAGTGAAGAAGGGAGGAGGGAGAAGGTCTCCGGGTTGAAGGGACTGTGGAGGAAAGAGAGGGGGAGAGAATTGATAAAAGCTAATGGAGGGGAAGAGATAAGGAAGTGGATCTGCATAAAGGAAAAGAGAGAATTGATGTTGCCGCAAGTGGTTGACGGGGGGAAGGAGGCGGGAAGGCGGTGGGGACGGGTAACGCCGAGAAAATATGAAGAACGATTTCCGTGGCGACTGGGGCACAAAGCTGGATGCGGCCTGAACCCTAATTAAAGATTTTACAGTACATTTCTTAAAATATTCCGGCATGTAATTTTCTTCGGACCCGAGAAAATTAGGCGTATGCAATTTTAAATTAAATAATGAATACATGACCGATCAAGGACGAGTTTTCTCTAAAAAAAATATCAATTTTAGGTACACCTATGTCATTTTAAATACCTTCCTTCTCTATATGAATAATATCTCGTCACCTCACTCAAATAAATGGGAGTAGCTGAAAAAGACATTTTATGTTATTTCGTAAACCATTATTACCTGCGTAAAACTTGAGGGAAATTTTTCGTGATAAATAAAATGTTGCTTAAGTATATCGATTGTTCTTAACAAGAGAGAACCAAAAAAGGCAAAATTCCTATTGATCAACTTTCAGTTGCCGTAAACAATAAAAGTTTGTTTCAAGCTGACGAAAATTTCATCGCAAAACAAGGGGAACCTTACCGTCAATTCTTGACTGTTGAATAAGCATTGATTCCTTCAAGAGATATCGTTGAGCTCGCCAAATCAGTACCTAAACCCTCATTGCATTAATTTTGTCGTGAAACATAGCATACTCGTATAAATATATTGTTTTAAATTACGAGAGCAGAAACTGCATTACAGATGTTAATGAAAATTATATTAGAGTTATTTTTGTTCTTTAGAATCAAGCCAAAAGTAACAATCTATGATTTGATGATGATTTTGATGATTTAGTTTAGTTAATTTTTGTTCAAATTCTCGATCACATAAATTTCTTCTTGCACCTAACAGGCAGATATTTACTCTCACCTAAAAATATTGGGAATAAATGTAAATGCTGAATTCAGGCCAAGCGAATCTTAGACGTCTATTGCGGTAGGTATAGCACTATAATGCTTCTGGTGGTAAGGAGAAGTAACTAGAGGATCAAAATGTTTTCTCATATTATTTTAATCAAGATTCACGATCGCGCCTTAAAAAACATGAGACGAACAGCATAAAAAAACCAATAAACCGGTCACGCATTTGAACCCAAAAACGACTTCACTACTTGCTATCACGAAACAAATCCATTGATTGCACGACTGCTTTCCGCTTAAAATATTCGTGACTACTGCAATGGAAGAAGCCACATGCGACGTTTATTAAAAACGCAGCTACTCCACCAGAAGAGAACAAATTTAGGAGCAACCTCTACTGCTGTACCCCTTAGTTGGTGTACTACTAACTATATTTCTCTCAAGTAATCTTTATCAAAATGTACCTGTATATTATTACAATGCCGACGTAGAACGCATAATTTCGGGAAAAAATATCTGAAATTATATTAAAAAATTATCACAGAAATGTGGATGGCACCTCAACTTAATTAATGCTGAATATCAAAAGGAATGATTACCCTTCCCTACTCTTTGATATTATTAACATTTGACCTTTCAGCTGATACGCACCTTCATTCATTGATTTTGCTTCCTTTATTATTATTATTTTTGTGTTGAATTTGCATTTCATTTCCACCATAGATTTCCAGTGAATAACAAATACGCTCTCCGTAAAAGCATAATTTCTAATAATTCTTGGTTAGGTTACCTCCATTTACAGTGGTGAATATTCAAAGTTCTAACCAATTTTTCTATGAAGGAATATTTTGTTAAAACAACATTAATTAACCTCATTCAACTAAAATATTTCTTAAAAATTCAACAACATTTCAAGAATGTACCACTCTGATTTCTCTGATTTTAAAACTCAATTTGTTATAATGAGTTAAGGTCACATTTTGAGTTTCACCCGAGTAATATTTACTAAAATAGGACTGAAATAATTAATTGTTGCTAAATATCTGTGATGTAACTAAAGTAAGTAATTATTTAAAAATAATTACTTCAATTAAAAAAATATTGAAAAATAATTACTTGGTAGGTAATCAATCAGATTCAGTGGTTCCTTTCTTCGAAGATGATTTTGCTGCTACAGAAGTTTCCGTGTTATATTAAAACTACATTTTCATTAGAGGAAACTCAAAAGTGATTTATTTCCATAGATGAGTTTAAGAAGGCATGGGAGCACAAAAATGGAAGCTGGAAGGAGATGATTTGAAAGGAAGGAATGAGTTCTTCTAGAAAAGTGGAAAAATATTTTATCTTCAGTGGTCGGGGAAACGGCGCGGCGCCGGGAGAGAATTTCAAAGCAGCTCAAAGCGAATTGCGTTCTCACACTTCGAGGGGAAATAAATACACAAAAGGCTACTTATTTTTTAATCGAAATTGGCTGAGTGAATACGAGTGTCTGGAATAATGATTTGAATAAAATCACAGTGGTTTTGAGCTTCAATGCCATAAATTAAAAATCAACGGAATCTTAACCACCAAATTAAAAACTCAATTCTACCGTTAAATGTACTCAACCTCCTGTTATGCTCGCTCTTTTGTTTGGTCTTACTAATTTGTTTCTGTCCCCGCGCATATTGCTCTCTTGCACGTTCAAATAATGTATTTTATTTCTGGTTGTGCTGAATTGCTTATTCGAAATAATATCCATAATCAAAATTCAAGAGTTCCGTCAAATTTCCAAAAGCTAAAAGGGATATTATGACGTATAATATTCATACATTTAAATAATATTCCTTAAAACATTAGGATCCAAATTCATTTTCTGCTAATAAAGATAAATCTTATTAATGGGGAAATGCTTCCTGTTTTTCGTGAAATTACTTCGTTACGTTGTGACAAAACCCTCTTTA
>LYUA01004402.1:46169-57435 GCA_002093875.1 Calopteryx splendens | reverse complement strand
ACGTGTCGAAACCTAGGTCGTCGCAATAAAAATTATTTTTGGAGTTCACCAAGTTATTTTCACTTCCGTTTAACATTTTAGTTAAAGCATTAAAGTTTAGGTATAACATAATTCACTCGACCGGAAGTCGAGGAATCCGGTTGGGCGAATGATTTTTAAGATTACGGCTTGTGGAAACCGCGACAGTTATTTCGTTGAATGACAACATATACTCTTCGCTTACATTTCAGTCTTTATCCTACTTCTACTTTCTTCATTATTACTACTATTTACTCTTTGTGGGATAAATTATAATGACGTTAAAATATTAAAAATATTCAATGCTTATTAATAATAATTAGTTATAATAAGCTCCATAAATTAGCTGTATGCGATAAGGTTAATACGGTTTGGTAGGTAAGATAGAAATAACGCGTAATTGCTTATTCTTATCTCACTAGAAATTAATTTTTTCTCCATCAATTTACTGAAATTCATTTCCATCCATTCCTACTACCGCATAGCAATGCAGATACATATAACTGAGGAAACGAAGCAATGCCTGGATAAAATGGGAGGATATATGGTTGAAAGAAGAGGAAGCATGGAAGTGAAGGCAAGTGGAAATATTATTATCAATGGAAATTCGATTACAGTTGCCAGAGTTCGTAAAATATGTTTTCAGTGTAATGGAGAGCTGTAATTTATTCACGCAATTTATTGGATTTGTTTGTCATTGACGGTTCATAAATATTTTTAGGGATAGTTATATTGCCATTTCCACTGCAGTTTTTTATGCTCTAAAATTATATAATTTACATTTTTAATCGAGCAGATTTTTTAAGTAAAACTAATTAAAATCACACTAATGATCCTCCGCTAATCAGTGGTTGTTGGTGGTGGTCGTAGATGGTGGAATATCGATTGGGGATAGAACTTTCTCCTCTATTCGTAAGTTTGTCTGTCTATACCTCCACTTTTTGCACATTCCCTGTGAGACCCAAACAATACACTATCGCATTACGATATTTGCAAGACACCAATGTCATGTTTTAATGCAGAATCCAATGTGCCTGTGATTTTAGCACGGTGCTGGTGACTATTTTAATCCACTGGAGATTCTTATAATTCCATTAATATAGCTCCCTTCTTGTAACACATGTCTATTAAGGAATCATATGTCATCAATATTTTTCTGAATTTTTATTTTGTGCCTTGTGTTCATAATGTTGGTACTCTTTCTGTGTCAAACATTTTAACAGTTTCTTTGAAATATATTTTGTATTTCTTCTTTAATCCCTCACAGGGAAAAGGAAATATGGAGACATTCTGGCTAATTGGGAAGGAACATGTTGGAGGCATTGCAGAGAATGGTGAAGAACACTCTCCAACTGACGATAATCTTTATAGTTCAGAAGAGAATATGCCAGAGTTCCTGAAGATAATCACTGAAGGCTCTGTAGACATTGATATAGAATGAAGTGCATCAACTTGTAAGTGCACTGTGAAGAAAATTAGCGAGTTCTTCTAGTATTAATAAAATGACCACTAGGTACCGATGGATAAAATACATTCCTATTTTTATGGACCTACTAAAAGACACAAAGTGATTTTTAAAGGACATTTCATGGATGAAGATAGTTAAAATACTCTGAAAAGAATAAAATATTTATTGAAAGTAAAACACTTTTCAGGAAAAAAGTGAATGAAATTAAAGTAAAAAATTAATGCAAAAAAATAATAAGTAAGAATAATATTCAAGTTTTTAATCGAAAAAATGAATAAATAACATAATTTATCAATCTTGGAGACAAGCTATGGAGGGCTTAGTCGTATATAGGTCGACCTACACTTAAGAGACTTTTCTTCTAAATATATTTTATTTAAAACAATAGGAATGACCAATCTCAAGGAACTCAATCAGCAATAACATAAAAAGTTGTCATAAGCATAGATGATAGAGGATAAAACATGTAATCTTTGTTATGCTATAGTAAATGTAGCAGACTTATGGTTCTGTAATTGCTTTTTGGGGTGCATAATGATCATCTCTTCAATATGTCATGGCAATCAATATAATAAACTCTATTGCTGAAGAGACCTTTACTCAAACCCAGGGCGAGGTAAATGGACAATGATCATCTAGTGAAGGTGATGGAAACTATCTTCAAAGAACTCTTCAGAACGTTTTCAATTGGTATAATTTTTAGGGGATTCATTTTTTAAATACTGTTCAAATGGATCACACCGTGACCGTGGAATACTTTAAACTCTTCAAGTATCTAAACTGTTTAAAACCACTATTATTGATAAAATCCAAAGAATTTCATGTTCCAGTGATAGATTAGATCATTTACTTACGAGTCCAATTTTAAGGAACTGTAAAAATAAATTCCTATATCTTTGGCAATATTTGAGCACGAAGCATTGCATTATAAACGATGGTGTATTGATGACAATTAATTATGTTTTAATGAATGCCACTCGATAGGACACGGGGGAAGTACTAGGCTGTCGTAATCATTCCAAACCTATAAGTTTTTTCCTTTTCCTTGATTATTTTAATTACAAAGAACATATCTCAAGAATGATAAGTCTTGGAATAGAACTGCTTTATTTCTGTCAAGAATTAAGGGAAATCTAGTGTAGTAATAAATGTTTTCCTCTGCTTTTGATTATAGATCCTAGAAATTCCTAGTAAACTTTTAAAATGATTGGCTCAAAAAGACAAAAATATTGGAATGAGAGAAAAATATTGGGCTGGAAAAGGTTTTCTTTAAGCAATCGACCGGAAATCGAGGGATCCGGTTCGAGTCCCGGTTCAGACGAATGAGTTTTGCATATCGAATTTTTCGCATATGCATGCACATCAGCGGCTAACTCCGTTAAGTCAGTGCCGCGAACTTCCCGCAGTTTCCTTGAAAAGGTTTTCTTTGGTTGAAATCACTTCTTTCAGTGCAGCATATCAGCAACACCAATCATGATTATTCAGTCACATTAAAAGATATCCATGTTATTCTTTTACTGATAAATTTAGAAAAGATACTCTTGGTGGGATCCTTTGCCAGAATATCTTTATTTTTTTCCTTTTTACTAATATTTGCTTAATAAAAACAACACTTTAGATATTTTCAGAATTAAATTATTACTCGCAAGAACTATTCACTTTTTCAATCTTTCGGTTCTTCCTCAGAGAAATCTTGAACTTTCGCTTCTGCGCAGGGTTTTACTGGGGAATGTGCCTTGCTCGGTCAACTCGGCGCCTCGAGTCGAGGCTCACGCACATCGGTGTTCTGAACACTCACACCCCCTTTGGATGTTTGCGGGAAAATTATAATCAATTCAGGGGCAGCCAGCCACAGGATGCAATCACCCCCCCTGCAAGTGGTTCCCTGGCGAGGGGCACATCCGCCCGTCAGAGGGGTCGCTGTCCACGTCAAGTTGCCCGGGAAGGGAACTAAGCCCGTGCGAGGAACCAACTTAGCACATTCACGCCGACACACAACAGGCGGCTCGCCAGGATGTTATTCCAGCCGCAAGGGACCGCTTCCGAAAAGAACGCACTGGAAAATCACGCACGCACATATAAGAGCACAATACAGCACACTCGACGCAGTTGGTGTCAAACCAAAGGAAGGGGCCAAGGCGATATGTCGAAACACAAGGAAAAAGAAGTCACGATTGGTGAGGACGAACGCGCTTATTTCGGACACGGCCCTCTCTTACTCGCGCACTGATCGTATATTGCGATACCATTTGTTGGGGTGGCTCTATATATTGAGAATGAAATCAGTTTCCTGTATAAACTTCGGATTTTACTGATAGGAACTGAAGGGGGACCGACACTACAACACGCGGTTCACTCCCCTCACGATTGTAGTTTACCTTTCCCCTGTGACACTCACAAGACGCGCTGGTTCTTTTCAATAGGATGCCATCATTAGTGGTGAGGTAGATTGGAAGAACATAGTTGGGGACAGCTCAAATGATGCATATGGTTATTCCAGTCGTTTCAGCATTATGGAACCAAGGTAGGCATTAATAAACTCTCTAAATCATAAAATGGCCGTTCAAAAGATGCACATTGTAAATCATAACATTATTATGTTTATGTAATCATATAGTATCGCCAAAACGTTAGTATATATTTCCCCTTAATGCTGCGAAGCTAGCCGCTTTGTGTGGCCCCGGCGGCTGTGACTTACGCGTCTTCAATGTCTTCGTTTCCGATTCATTGCTCTAGTTGACTCCCCCTCCGTAGTCGCTTTGACCGATTGAGGTGAAAACAACCCCGCTATTTGAGAAGTTGGCGAGGGATGAAGGAAAATTCGGAGATCTCCAGGGAATATTTAAGACGCGAAAATGATGTGGGCAGCATGCTGCAATAAGCGTCCGAGCAGGAATTAGAATTGCTATCTCACGGACAAATTTCGAATCAAAACACGTGTGGCTAGAGTTTTAAATAAAAACGTGCAAACAGAGAGGGAGGGAGGGAGAAACGGTGCTTTTCCGTGGAAGTGGGCTGTAAAACGAAAAGGGTAATTCGCGAATGGTCTTGAGAAATTCGTGAATAGAGGCAAATTCAGTAAAACACGTGAATGGGAACAAACACAACCGCCTGTGGCTCCTCACTCACACATGTTCAATTCAATGCAAATTTCGCGCAGTCTCCGTTTTCACGTGGAGTGTGTAGTGTTCATGCAGAGTGTTCACGCAGGAATGCGAGGGAGAGCTTTTAATGCTAATAACACACACGCACAATTTACTGATCCCTCAATGTGTATTGATCTCACAATAAGCTGTGCACTCAGTCTCTTCATAGAACCATCGACACATCCTTCTGACGTTCTTCAGTCCATCACTTAGTGAGTTTCTCATTCATTACATCACTTTTAATTTCCAATTTTAAAAGGATTAAATGGATTGAAAATTTTATAACAGTTTTTGAATGCCGGACATCATTGAACTTTGCACAGAATTTTCACTATAAATAGAACCATTACTTTAGTATAGTGTTTGAATAGTTTATCTAGTCCAAGGTGTTTTCAGTGTCCATTAACAGTGATGTGAAGCAAGATTTGTGACTGTGAGTTAGTAGGTATTGGTTAGTCAATAGAGGAGCATTCGTGGATACCTGTTCAATTGTATTTAGACGTCGGCAAGCCAAGTGATGGGATTGGACTCAATGACCGTCGGTGGGTGTATCTCAAAAATTAACATGGATCTTATTCCACTCAGTGGACATTGTATTGATGCATAAAATAATATTTTTATACCAAAAAATATTTCAACTTTTTCACCAAGCTCATAATTTTGATTACCAAAAGGGGTTTATATTGTCATTTCACTTCAAAGGGATAATTCATGCAGAATTAAAGATTTTGGATGCATACAGGGTCAAAAAATGTAGAGCAATGGTACTATGGGAACGCAACTGGTGTCAAACCAAAACGAGGGGCCAAGGCGATATGTCGAAACACAAGGAAATAGAAGTCACGAGTGTTGAAGACGAACGCGCGTATTTCGGACATGGGGGCCCACTTCGGTGTACTGGTAACACCTTAATGCTCTTAATACGGGTTCTTTAACTTTATTACGAGCTCTAAACATTTTGTAAGTATCATTAATGTCAGCAGCATACACACGAATAACATATAAATTAGACGTGTCAAAAAACTTTCCAAAGATATTGTATATATCCATGTTGTATTGTCGCATCGGTTTTAATTTTTAATTTAAAATGATTCATGCATGCAAACAAATAAAACATTGGTAAGCCATGAGTTTTATTAACAATTTCATGAAGGCATCCTGGCTTGTGTGAACATGTTTTACAAGCTCGAAAGAATGTACAATATTTTTCAGAGGGGTCTAAAACTACCTCTTCTCGGTATGACACCTAAAAAAGAAACAACTACATTATCGTGGCTGATAATGGTCGTAAAAGTTCTTTGGTGAGCAAACAAGAGTAGATGGGTGAAAAATTAACTGCAAAAACAGCAGCAAGGTATTTGTATATGTAACAGTATTGAATGAACAGCCAAAACGAGAAATGGGGGATCAGCTGGAACCTCTTACTTTAATATATTCCAAGTCATGAAGGTCTTTAAGTACTAGCAGCTCCACTTCTTCTTCTTGCTTCAACCTTTGCTTGGCTTTTAGCCAGTTCTTTTGCCATTTGCCTACATGCATTCTTACAACCTTATCTTCGGTCTTCCAACCCATCTTTCCTCATCAGGAATATCATCTCTACATATCTTTACTATTCTGCCATTGTCCATCCTCTCTATAACTATGCTTATTCATTTATGTGTTCTTCTATTTATCACCCTCTCTCTCTCCAGTCGCTTCTATTTCACCATCTCCTCTTTTCTTTCCACCCCCCCCCTCCCTCCCTCTCTCTCTCCATCCCTAAGCGTCGTCCCTTTGATGTTTCTCAATACTATCAATTCTGCGGTTTCCATCTGTTGATTCGCTCTTGACGTCTCATTCTCTTTTCCCGATGTCATTTTAATTATTGGTATTTTAATTATTTTTAAGATTCTTATATTTGTTTCGTGCCTTAAGTGTTTACTGCTCCGTATGCTTCGTTACGTTAAACAGCCAGAAATTCTATTTGCTCCATTTATTCGTTCCTTCGTTTCCAATTGTGACATTCCGTTGCTGGCCACTGTTGTACCTAAATACTAAATTTTCATTACCTGTTCTATTAGTTTGTTATCTACTACTCACATCTTAACGGGAGCAAGAATATTCTCATAATTCTTTTTCTTCTGTAGATATTGTAAGCCCTAGCTTATGATTATGAAACTGAAAGAGGAGTTTTTGAAGATCGTCTTCGTTCTCTGCCATCAATAGTGCATCGTCTGCGCAGCGTATGGCGTTGATTTCATGTTCACCCATCTTTTATTCATTCATATAATGTTTTATTGTTTCGATACTATCATCCATTATTAAATTAAACAGCAACGGATTCGACCTGACAACCGAGACCGCAGTTCAACTGAAAAATTCCTCTGTGCTTTGTGAGAAACAATTATTGTTCCCGTCACTGAATTTCAATGAAGTGACAGCATGTATGCATCCAATGGTATCGCATAAAATTCATAACTTATCAAAGAAATTATGCATATACCTTCATTTTAAGATGAAGCGGAAATGAATAAAATTAAACTCTTCTTTCCTCCCTCAACTAACTTTACACATTTTAGTACTGAACTGAGATCAAAAAATATTATCCTAAATTTAAGTAAATTTTATAGACAATTGAAAAAGTAAATTAAGCCAGTGGCAAATATGAGTAATAATATGGTCTTTTCATGTGATAAATAGTGAATGAGTGATCCTTTTAAAGCAATACAAATTAAATAATTTCCACGTAGTAACACAGTGTGTGTCTGACATATCTTCTCACGTGGTTGAAAGGCAAGAATTGAGTTTACTCATTAATCGTTTCCAAGGTAGCAGTTACAAAATGACTTCAACAGGATGTCCTCAATCTCAATGTTACTTCCAATGCCAAACACGCTCGACCCCAACGATCGTGTCCCCACTATGGCGTCCACCCTTCTGTTCTAACATCTGACATTTCAATCTTATCAATATTTTGGGCACTTCCCTTTCTTACTACACATTTCCAAAGGATCTTCTCCCTCAGCAATCACCTCTGTCCTCAGAGTTTAATAAGTCTGCCTATCATTATATTCGATATTTTCGCCAATGCTTCAGCGGCATTAGCTAACTTACTCCAAGTGCCTGATCAATACAAATTTTTATTCGTTTTATGTGGAAACATCTAATTTATAGATGAGAAATATAAATTCTATGTATCTTCTAGATTTTTGTGACACTGCTCGCAACAAGGGCCAATAACGTTTAATTGCAAAGCTTACAGTTTTTGTGGAAAGCTTCAGTTTCAATATGAGATCCAAGGAAAGAAAAATAGCACGTTGAATTGATTTAACATCTTTATTTATAGAAAAATATAATAAGGGAACATATTCCCTAGAGAGGCAATATCCAAGAGCTACCCCGTTTCATTTTCTTGATGGCAGAATTTTTAAGTTTTACATACGCTGAAAAGTCAAAAAAGTACCACATTCCACAAGTACCAAATGGGAAGAAACGACAGGTTTTTATTTCAAGGAAAATTATCTCTGCAGTGGCCACTTTGCCCCGGTGCATTCAATACTTGGCACATTAACAGAAAGGCATCGTCCGAATCAATTGAATAAATTATGGTTGTAGAATGAAACGATGCCAAAATACGTGTTTCAGAACGTATATACACAGGTGATCAAATGGAATCACAGTACTAATCGATCGGAAGGTCGGTTTGGTAGGGAGGTGAGAAGGATAGAGATAGCTCACCCATTAGTACTAAGCCATAATACGGCGTGTGTGAAATTCACACATCAGGGTAATGAGGGTGGCCAGTTCCTTTGCGAGTACCGCCTTCACCAGGAATCGAACCTGGGCCCTCCCCTTAGTAGCTCAGCGCTCTACCCACTGGACTACCTTGGCCTCACGCAATTGATAGGTACAGAAAAAGGGAACGCTCTCCTTATCTGGATTCGTGAATTCCACACGCCATAGGGCTCAGCGAAGGGCATTCCATAGGTCATCTCTATCCCAATAAAAGAAACAAACTATGGAAGGGTTACCGTGGCTATCGTGATGATTGATGTAGCTATTTCGTCAATTTAATTTTCGCTGACCGCAATTTCTTTTTCTGGTAAATTATCAGCGATTATTTTCCTACATTCACACCAATCAGCCACGCCGAAGCAGTATTTTTTCTCCGTCAATCTGGGTTTCCAGCCCATGTGCGCGATCACAGGAAAATGGTCGCGACTGAGGCACAAAAGTCTTTTTGTCTTCGCTATCTTTTTTACATTGCATAGGATCGAGAAACCTTTGACATCTCGAGCCTCCCATTCTAGTTGGTGAGAACAGGGCACAGACAGCGGAGGGTGTGCTTATATACCCATCATTGGAGTCTTCTCCCCCTTGTGTCTTCCTGAGGGAAATTCCACACCGGAATTTTTGCATTGAAATCACCTCTCAGTATTATTTTACTGCCCAGAGGAGTGATTTCGTTGAAGTCGCTTTAGAGAATGTCTTTAAATGGCAGCAGGTAGCAAGAGGAGATGCTGGCCTCCCCAATGTTTTTGCTGACCTGTACGCCAACAGTGTGGACACTAGTTGCATTTGGATGTATTCTGTGGTGATCTAGTCTTCCCTGGCTAAGATGGCAACCCCTCCCGACGCCGCTTTCGCGGGAGCCAGTTTCCTACCCTTCGGGGAAATTTGGAAACATTTGGACGTTCCAGGAGTTTTCCCCCCTTACGTGAGTTCCGGTGTAGCGCATTTGACCCCGTTTTGCTTTTTAAGGAGCCTCGTCAATTCGCACGTTCTTCGCTGAATTCCGCCGTTTTCGCTCCATGTCAGCTTGATCATGCTTTGATTCTATGTGCCAAGGACCACGAAGGGAAGAATTGCCCAAAGAACAACCTTGTTAAATGATGCAACTGCGAAGGAAAGCACGAAGCACACACTCGGCAGAATGGGAAATTTACCAAATAGCTGCCATTAAAACAGCCTTTCCCCGACAAGAAAGGGAGATTATGGAGAGACAACAAAATCAGAAATTAAATCCCGGAGAGCTAGATAAAACCACCAATGAAAAACCGAGGGAAGACGCATGGGAGGAGAGAAAGCTGGAAGCCAGAGAAAATAGAACGGGCAAGCAACCTGAGGAAGGAAGCCCTCTCCTGCAAAAGAGAGGGGCGAGAGGAGTAGCGACAGCAATACAAAGATATGCTAAAAATTCTAACTACATTCCGTAATACTCTGAAATACCAAATGCTAATGTTTCAAGAAATGGTTAATAAAATAACGGGGATCTTGTGCCAAAAACCAAACAAACGAAATACACGAGATGCTTCTATGCCCCACAATAACTTATGCAGCGCCGCCATCGACCGGATTATTATCCAAACACCTGACTCATAGGTTAGAAGCGGGTGAAGGGAAATGCACAAAATAAAAAAAGAGCAAAGATTGGAAAAATGTACGAATCAACACAAATAGAACCGATTTGGGAACTTGCTAAAACCCCGACGATAAGACATAAAAATCTTGAAAATAGCGACAAAGCCGAGCATAAAAAAACCTGACAAAATATAAAATCTCAAAAAAGAGTAAACATAAAAGGCCAAATACTGGAATATTATTAAACAACCAATAGTAACTGGTTGGATTAGCCAAAATATTTAAAACTGAAGAAAAGTACACACAGCAAACATCACTTTAAGAACCGTTGCCCTCTGAAATAGAAGAGCCCTCTTGTGAATCTGCTAGAATTTTAAGGTCTCCACAGAAGGCAATTCTTCTTTTTCTAATTGTATCTGTAATTTTCTCAATGTGTACACTATTTTATTGTTGTGGTGCTTTCTTTATTCTTCCCCCCTCTTTAAATGGTCAGAGCATTTTCCTTTCTGTCAAAAAACAAAAAAATTTACAAAAGAAGTTGAATGTGTCAAAGTGTTAAGAAACGCCAAGCTGGACTCAGACCATTATATTTCAAAAATCAAAGTTAAACTCCAACCAAGGATACCATAAATCCATAGGAACATAAGTAGATCCTCAGTCGTATTCTTAATGCCTCCGTTCGCATTCCAGATCGCAATGGCCTCCATAAGGAACCATCAAATATGACATCGGAAAACTTAAACAGGATTAGAGCTTTAAAAAATAAATTGGAATCTAAAACCCAGAAAACAGAACAACTGAGAGATTCCTTCGTCCAAACCGCCAAAGAAACAATTCCCTTAACTAAAATCAAGAAACACACCTAGTGGAACTTGGAATGCGATGATGCTGTCACAAGGAGACAACAAGCCTGGAAAGCATGGAACATGCCTGAAAGCATGGGAAACAGAACAAACCTCCTTGAAATTAGAAACTAAACAGCCAAATTAATCAGGATTAGAAAGAGACATTGTGATAAAACCAATGAAATCAAGTAGAATATTTTGAAATGAATAAAAAGAGACGTTTACAAAACTTTTAAACAAAAAATAATTAAATACAACCCTCCAAAACTTTCCTTTAAAAACCAAAAGGGGTAAATAGCGCGTAACAATGAAGACAGTTATGAAATATTAGCCAGTCATTTTGAGAACCTAGTAACTGCGAATACCCAAAAATAGATTTCACCTTCAAGCAAGAAAAAACTCTGCATCCTGACTCTCTCCCTCCAAGTAAAAAAGAAATTATTGATATA
>LYUA01004402.1:32775-42812 GCA_002093875.1 Calopteryx splendens | reverse complement strand
CCTGCCTTCTTTGGATTTCTCCCAATAGCCTCCTTCTCTCCTCCCCTTCTACCTGTACAAAAACTTCTTCGTTGGTCTTCCTTTCTGTCCATTTTTCTTTTTCCATCCTTCTCCACACCCACATCTCAAAAGCCTCCAATCACCGCTTTTCATCACATCTCAATGGTCAAGTATCTGAGCCATACAAAACTGAACTCCATATCAATCTCTTCACCAGTCTCTTCCTTACATCCTTTCCTAAGGTCCTTGTCATCAATTCTCTCCTCCTCTTAACAGATTCCTTACCTTATGCGTTCTTCTTCTAGTATTTCTACCACATTGCCCACCTTGTCCATAACGCTGCATAAATAGCTAAAATGTTCCACCTGCTCAATTTCATGCCCTCCTGCTTTAATATATATCTTTGGTTCCCTATTTCTCGAGAACCTCAATACCTTCTTCTCATTGATTGTCATTCCTAACCTATCACGCTGGCTCTCTACTGAACTAAGCAATGACTGAAACCCCTTGGCTGATTGGCTAACTGCAGAAAATACTGTTTATTATATTGTTAAGGGGTGCAGTAGTCCAGTGGTGAGTGGAGTGTTGAGCTCCTTACCGGAGGCCTTGGGTTTGATTCCGGGCGATGCTCTTGGCACCCTCGGCGAATGAATGCAAAAAATATGACACCACCAGCACCAGCACCTTTTGAAATACTGGAATGGTGGAACCAAAATTCCGGGCAATGCAAACATATTCAGTTAGTTTAATATCTGGTCACTAGGTGGCATTCTTCATGTAACATATATTGTGTGTATGAACACGTAGAAAACAGAAGTACTTTTGTTGTTGTTTTCACACTCGGTTAATTTTTGACATGCACGGAAGTTTTCGGAAATAATTAACCGTGTAAGTCAGGGACATGCTGTATTTGTTTGCTGTTTAATGCTAGGATTTTACCAAGACATATTGGAAAAGATTTATCAATGTTTAAAAATGAATAATTTTCATGTTATGTTCTAAATAATTTGCATTTGAAACTAATTTTCATTCTTTCTAAGCTTATTTACTTTGTAGAAGTTATGTATGATAATAAATTGCATTGAGTTCTCTTCAGTTAAAAATCAAGATAGTCAGAAATATAAAATTAATATGAAAATAATACAGTAATTGTTAACAATTTCTTTGTTAAATAAATCCAATTTAACTATCTTATATTTTGTGCAGATTTTTTAAACTCTTATCATTTTAGAATTTTTGCTGGCATAGCCACAACGGTGTCTGATTATCATGGATTGCCAACGGGATGGATGGAGCAACGTTGAGCGACGTACTCACTGCATCGCTCGACGTTGTAGGGATTAAGAGATTCCATGCTTGTTGATTGCCAAGGAGCTTTTCAATTTCAAACTGATTGGAAAACAGATTCTTGTTCTGTATGTACTCAAACTCAATCACCAGAGATGGGATTAACGTTCTAATCACTATCATTATCACCGAAATTCAATTTTTTGCATTCCCACATGTTATGTTTTTCTTGCAGGCGTAACAGTTGTTGAAAACTGTGCTGTTCAGAGGATCATTAACGAGGGTGGAAAAGTAGTTGCGGTGGATACCAATAAGGGTTTGATTGAATGTGACTATTTTGTCAACTGCGGAGGATTCTGGGCAAGGAAAATTGGACAGATGAGTGAGCCTTTCGTCAAAGTTCCCCTCCATCCATGCGAGCACTACTATCTTCACACAAAACCCATCCCTGGATTGAATCCCATGACTCCAGGTACCTCTCCTCTCGCAATCATCACGTCTTTGCTCATTTCTACTAGTCTTTCCTGTGATTGGCATAGTAGATGGATGGCATTCTTTGATTTTCTATAAACTCTTTTGTTTTCTTCTTAGATTTAAAAGGCTCGCTTTATCACTTCCAGTGGTGAGGGATCAAGATGGACACATATACTTTCGTGAAAACGAGGGAAGACTGTTGAGCGGTGGTTTTGAGCCCATTGCCAAGCCTGCATTTGAAGACGGGAACATTCCTGGTGAGCCGACTGGATTTCATTCAAAACAGAATTAAGGAAAGAGAGTCAGTCATTGCCATTACAATGGATCAGAATGATATTCGGATCAGGAGTTTTAGAATGCATGCCTGACATTAGTGAAATCATCCACGCCCCATTGGAAAATAGCCACAGTGTGTGGTAAAGCCAAATATTGTGGATTCCGAAGTGTGAACGGGCATGCATTGACAAATAGAAATATTTCCGTGCACATGCCATGATTACCCTACATTATTTCTTCAGTTTTCACTCCTAAATTATATGGATTCACCTTATAAAGCAATCAAAGTGATGAAACTGAATTGTAAACAAAATTTATTTGGTCCCATAAACCTATAATGAAGGCATTTGAAAAATAAGCCAAAAGTACATTCTTAAAACGTAAAAAGTATAAAAAAGTAAATAAAATAGTGGCACCTACGTAATGCATGCATCTTCAGGACTGCATAAACTCACAGACAAAAAATTGATATTGTTCCTGTGGGTAGCGATTTTGTCACACGCTAATTTAATTCACTCTCGTCAGGGGCTGAGAAAATTGCACTGGAGTGATGTGAAATAATTTTGGCCTGATCACTCTCTCCCCAAAAACAGATTCATTTGAAGGAAGGAGGCTCTCTGAAGACTGGGACCACTTTCACATTTTGCTCAAAGAGTTGCTCCACCGAGTGCCGTGCATGAAGGATGCCGTGTTGGAGCGGCTGTGCAACGGCCCCGAGGCGTTCTCCCCCGACTGCAAGTGGATTGTCGGAGAAGCGCCAGAGGTGAGGATTTCATTCATTTAATCTCTCGGCTTCATTCATCTTACTAAGTTTATAGAGTTAGGATGCGAATATATGATGTGCGCAAAAGTTTTGCTAGCCTTTGCCTCTATTGCTTGCACAATTAGCCCCTTGGCTGGAGGGAGAGCCTTCTGACATTAGGGAAATCATCCATGCAATCCATCCAATACAAATATGTTCGTGTAACTTATCTTTCAAAATGGGTATCAACTGCCGTGCCCTGATGTGTTGCTAAGCTCTTTTTGCTGTCAGCCGCCTTTGCGGGCAGACAACCGAGCCTTCGAAGCCCTTGAAGTCTGTAAAAATCTTGTTTTCTTACAAAAAAGGTACTTAATATTAATTAATGTAATTCGAATTAATGTCATTGCTGTGGATATTTTTGGAGTCAATGGTCTATTGTGTATTTTCCCTTTCTATCTAGTTTGTCATTTAGATGCACTACTCACTTACTAAGTACACAAAGTTAGCCGATAGATCAGCCTGCTGGCAGTGAAATAGTTAAGGTAGTGATTTCAGATTTAAAATCTAGTGCATCACTATCCCAGCTTTTTTATTCAAATCAGTAGATTTCTGCAACTCCACAAAATGTGGAGTGGATATATTGGATCAAATGGCAAGGAATATACACTACACGTGCTGGATCTCGCCAGTGGCCAATGCAATTATTTTATAATATCCAAGATTTATTTTTGATAAATGCTTGGGTGATATACAAAGAGGTCACTTCACAACATATCAGCCATTATAAATTTATTTTGAAGTTAGCTTAAGAACTAGAATGTGAGGAGTATGTCAAGTCAGAAAGTAGGTTGTGGAATATCATAGCCAGCGCCAACACCTTTCCCTTTAAAATGATTAGTCTCAGGCGTCACTTTTTGTGGAAACGATTCATAGTGAAAAGTGAGCACTTTGTTTTTCCACAGCAAAATTATTTAATTTACGACCCAATGCGATACAACGTCATCATCAGGTACAAATTTACAGACGGTTGCCACTTATGTAGAAAACCACAGATGAGGAGAAACGCGCAATTGGTGGAAGGGGAAGGTGGGAGGGGGTGGAAGGTAGCTAGGAGTCTCAGCGGGAGGGAGGGTGTGGGGGAGGGAGGGAGAGAGCAGCCACGGAATTTGGGAAGGTTGGGTGGGTAGCAGCGGATGGGTGATGCTCGGGGGGAGGGGGTGGATCCGGTGGTGCTGAGGGACCGTTGGGAAACGGATTTACGGAAAAGTGCAAAGTCAAGGAGACATGCAAGTGAAACACAATGCAACAAATATACATGCGGAAAATGCGCAGCAAGAAATTAAAAACTTATTATTTGTGTCTCGTGCCATGAAAAATTTGTCTACCACAGTAAAAGTGTTATTTTATAGAAATATACATGGTTTAGTGATATTATTTATAATATTTGTTAATTTATTGATTGTTTATACTATATTAAAAATGGCTTTATATGAAATTCATGAGTTTAACTAGCACTATATATATTCCTAAGTAGTGAATTGGTGGTACAGGTTTAAATTGTAAGGTACCTGGTATTCTAACTTCATTGTAGAACAAATTTTGCTTAAATGTAAGGAAATAAAACTAAACAATGGCAAAACTACGTATTCATAATTTATTCTACGCATTAACTTTGGCCAAAAACCAATAAAAACATTAGAAAACACTTAGCGATAAAAATGACCGCTGCCGGTGCTTTTCGGTATGACGAAAGTCCACCACTAGTAGTGTTAGCAGCGTTTGATTGTTTTTGCCATTCAACAGTTAACTGGCAATCCAACCATCATCTTAGTGTTGGCTATCAATAGTCATATAGTCAGCTAATGTCTATGTATGAGTTTTTGAAGGATCATTGAATAAATGTGAGAACAGCAGCAAAATAGACTAGCATATAGCCACCCAAATTCAAAACCCAATAATTTGACCCTAAAACTACTAATTGGAATGGCAGCAATATTCTCATTCTTTCGTGCATATCTCTTGGCTCTGACGTCTGCCATTACTTGTTTCACATAGTTTATCCCTTTCCTACTTTTGTAGTTTTTCCATTCCTTGTGGTGTAGGTAAGAGCAATAGTATGTATCTTAAGGTTGTTTAGATTTCAGGTCAAATGACTTTGTACATTTGGTGGTGCATGTATTTTTATTTTTGTAGAATTTTTTATTTTCTACATTATTTTGAATTCCTGTGATACAAATCACAGAGTGACGAAGTCGTCTCAAATGAAAACTCTATGTAACTCAACATGTACAATTGTACAATGTACAATGAATTTTCTGGTCCCTTTCATTATCGGTTGCTTTACTTTTGAGCTCCCATTAAAATATTTTTTTTGCCACCATTAATTTCTTTCTGTAAACATGATTTCTGTGTGTGTGAATATCATCAGCAATAACTTGTCTTTGAGTCCTGGTGACTTACCAGTACTTTATTTTGAATGTTTTCCAATGAAATCTTAATGCTTTATTAGATACGAAATTACTTCGTGGCTGCAGGGATGAAAACAGTGGGAATAGCTGCTGCTGGGGGAGTTGGAAAAGTCACTGCGGATTGGATTGTAAATGGGTATTCTGAGATTGACATGTATGAGCTAGATATCAGAAGATTCCTAGGACTCCATAACAACAGGAAGTTCCTGAGGGATAGAGTGAGAGAAGTCCCAGGTACGCTAATGAACGAGGTAAACTGTGAAAACAAACATAAATTATAATAGTATGAAGTTTAAGCATACAAATTGATTTTGCTTCAATTTGTAAAAAAAAGCAGGTTAACCATGCTACATAACTCTCCTCGTGAGAATTTCAATCTTACCTACTACAAACTTAAATTTCTATAGGAGCTGTTTGTGGTTCATATGTAATTCTGGATGTTTATCAAGGGTATTGCATAATGGCTAAAGTATAAGGTTTTATGGTATAAAACATGTTTATATCAAAATGAAACATGTTATAATGATCATTATTCATGAGGGATATCAAAGGTTTGTTTTTATTTTCTGGTGCATTAATTTTATCATTGGCAAATTTATTTTGTTTCTTGACTTAAATAATAAGTCTGATGAAATATGGAGAAACTGTTTTTCTTCCAGTCTGAATTTTATTTACGTGCAACAATTTTCAGCGTTTAGCGTAATCTTCAGGTGTTCTTCAAGACCTGGAGCGATGACACCTAAGGATTGAGACTATTTGTACCTAGATGAAATTCAGTGGAGGAAAAACATAAGTTTCTCCTTATTTCATGACTTCCTCATAGTTCAGCCTGATACCATTGAATTCTTCTGATGAAATAAAGTTAATATAATTCTGTGATAATGAATTTATTTAAATAGTATATTTAAAAGTGATGTGTTCATATCATGTCCAAATCTTTACTTAGGTATACATTATCAACTGGCATTTCCATTTTGGGAATTTAAAACCGGCAGGAACTTGAGGATGTCTCCAATTTACCCCAACTTGAAGGAAGCAGGTGCTGTATTTGGCCAAGTTATGGGCTATGAAAGACCAAGTTGGTTCGATCCAAGCGAAGGTAATTTCACTTTCCAAGTACATATTTAGGTTTATCCAATATTTTTTAATTTGTGCCAAAAAATGATTATTTAAAACAAAACTCAGTGTACAAGTGGAATACACAAAAGGCTTGTGTACAAGCCCATAGTAAAAATGTAGCCAATGATATATGAATGAAGAAATACATATATACAGTCCTGGACAAAAGCAGTGAACAGAAAAACCAGGGTCTTGCAATTTTGAGTTGAGTAAGCCAACCAGGACATTTACAGTACATGGCAACAGGATATATAAACCTTAGCAGAAGCTCATATTGGGAAAGATGATATGTAATCAAGGGGCCAAATGTTTTGCCTTAGCAGTTTGTGATATAGCTTGGAAGTTCTGAATATCCTTGGGAGTAAAAGGCATTGTACTTTTCCAGTTTCATTTAACGCACAATGCCACTGATTGCATCTTGACATTTTGTGGTCAGCTCATGTATCAGCAGGCGTTTTTGTCACCAGTATCAGGTGCCCACTCACATATTAATACGTGTTCATCTAATCTCCGATTTTTCATCCCCCAGTGGATTCATTTGGAAATATTAGGAGCTATTTCTTTGATCCTACTCAGTCTAGAAGCTTTACACATTGTTTTTGTGAAAGTCTAAGGTGTTTTTGAGAGATACTATATAAAGAGAAATTGAAGAGAATATGGAAGCCTGAGTCCATCTTGGAATACAACAAGACTATGAAGAGAGTAGATGGTGCAGACCAATATCTGTCATAAAATGCACAATAATGAAGAAGACCCCAAAGTGGTCAAAGAAGACAGTGCTGTATTGGTTGAACAGTGCCTTATTCAATTCTTTTAGGGTGTATGTTGAGCTCAATGGAAAACAAATTGTGTATAAAAAATTCCAGCCCAAAGTGGCGAGAAAGTGGGTGAGTCACATAGATTAAGATGAGCCCATCTCAGACACACACGAGAGAAAAACACGTTCACATTTCTCCCACCTGAGATGGGAAGACTCTCAATGGACATGAAAAGGCATCAAGGAGAGAAGAGGGTTAGGCTGGGAGCAAGGAAATTCCTCTGAGGCCATGTGGCGTGTGTGCAGCCAAGAAAAAGAGAAGTGAAACACGCTTTATTTGTGAATTTGGTTCGTGTTCCACTCCAAAGAGGGACATGTTTTGAACAATACCCCGCTCTAGTTGATTACTCTGGTATATAATCTCTATGCATGTAAAATTTCATTGAAAAGTATCCAGCAGATCGGGAGTCGTGTGTGTTTGCTGTGAATGCTTGTACCTTTCATGTGGAGGCACAAAAAATGGCCGACTCCAAGGGCTGGTCACTTCAAAGGCCACCGGAACACTTGGAAGTTTTGATTAGGTTTCTTATGGAAACCATTTGAAGGTTGCATTCCAATCCAATGCAGAGAGTGGGAGGGAAGGGTGCAGGGGGCGTGGGGGGGGGTATGCCTTTAGCNNNNGGGGCGTGGGGGGGGGTATGCCTTTAGCGTGAGGGGGGTGTGTAAAGGGAGGCGCCATAAGCAGAGGGGGGAGGAGGTTCTGAGGGGAGTGGTGTTTGGAAGTGAAGTCATGGTTGCAGGATAGGAGGCAGACAGAGCAATGGATTGGGGCATTGTCCATTGCTCCGTCAAGCCAAGCATTGTCCATTCAGAATAATTTTAGTGGCCCACAACCACAATGTGTTGGTGATTGTGTTCATCCATGAGTCTTGTTCTTGCATGTGCATTTCTATTTTATTAATATGCACATGTTTGGCAGTTGCTGAGTCATGAAATAGGGGCACCAGAGTGATCCAGTATGGATTAACTCAGGTTTTGTCATTTTTTTGAAAAATGACTATTAACATGGCAATAATGAAGTGAAAATAGATTGTATGAGATTTTAAAATTGGTTTTAGATCAATGGAAATCATAGTAATCAACCCGAAGGTGTTTGGATAGGTTAAGAGAGGTTAGAGCTCACACCCAATAAGTGCTAAAGCCCTAATAGAGCGCGTGTGTGAAATTCAGGCACTTAACAGGGTAATAAGGGGGGGGGAAGTTCCTTTCCCTCTACCCCTTGTGATTACCCATGTTGACCTGGTGCCCGAATAATGGTACATGGGTGAAGCTGAGGGTGCCAGGAGACGGCACGTGGAATCAAACCCCGGCCCTCCGGTCAGCAGTCCAGCACTCTTATTCGCTGAAACACTGCACACCACTTTTAGATCCATGACAACTTAAATCTATGAATGTCATTAATTTATTTGATCGCTTAGTGATACTTTTTTGTTTATAAAGCCTGGAGGGATTTTAATGTATCATCTTTGAAATTAGTGTAAGCAAGCTTTTATTGTACACTGTATATTCTACATATTGTACATAAAAATATTCTTTCTTTTTTTCCAAAAATTGAAGCTTAAAAGATAAAATAAATGGAAAACTATAATATCTGCTGTTGTGTGTTTTATGTATGTGATTGAAAAAGTGTACCTACATATTGAAATTTATTTTATCTTTCTGTATTTGTTCCATCATAGAGAATTACTATCCATATGTTTGCAGTAATAATAATAATAAAAATCGTGTTTATTTGCTGAGAGGTAAAAGATGTGAAAACCATTTTGCACAACAATAAAACATTGAAATACAAAAATTCCTCAATCATAGGGTTACGAAAATAGATTCCATTCATTCTTTCACACCGTAAAAACAGTTGTTCATGAGAAACCCTATAAATTTAATGTGAAAACACTAAAAGGAAGAAAGAACTTTAATAGAAGGGGGTAATTATATTAAACAGCACTGAGGCGAAATGAGGAGGACCTTTTAACTGAAAAGAATATGACTGGTGATTTGTGTGTGTGTTGGCTTTAATGTGGGTCAAATAGGTATGATAGGGTAGATTGGGAAGGTATTAGAATTGTTTGTTGTTACAAAGCAAACAAAAGTTAAAATATATAGAGAAGGAAGAGTGAGAATTTGAGAGGCAGAGAAAAGAGGTTTGCCAGGGATGGGTGGCAAGAGAGGCAACTCTAACCTCTATCCATGGCTTTAATCGCCTGTTTTTGTGCAGTGAACACTTTATTGGAGGTACCTGAACCACTCTAAAGCATAATGGTGTATGAGATATCAGAATGAACTTTTGCTAAGTATTTCACTCGTAAGACCTCAACTGACACTACAGGAGCCAACTTGCGATCATAAAAGTGCCTATGCATATTTTTTTAATGATTGCATTTACATGGTCAGACCATCCAAGGTCATCTGTCATGTTGAGACCCATAAACATAGTTCCTGTGCATAGGTCATTGGTAATGGACAGCGTCTTATGTTTTGTTGACATTTTGTTATGGAAATGGATAAGGACCGACTGCCCCTCATTTATAACAAGATTATTTTTTTTGCAAAACTAAAGTGTTTCGTTTACTGTTGAATTGACATACTCTGATTATTTGACCAATTATTTTTGCCAAAATTAAATTTGAAGTGCCATCAGCATAGAGTAAAGTTTTCCATTGAGATAATTGATTAGGAAGGTTATTTATTAATCTTAATTAATGGTAATATACCGGTTAAGGTAGGTGTTTGATGGACACACTCCTCCAGTAAACCCTATCTTCACTTCTGAATTATTCCTGCCTCCCTTCATTCCATCTAACGTCTAATCTTAATTCCTCCCTCTCCCTCGCTTACCCAACATTCTACCCTCTAT
>LYUA01004399.1:46030-61572 GCA_002093875.1 Calopteryx splendens | reverse complement strand
AATGGCGAAACAACAACATGCATAATTTCGCCTTCTTAATACATTACAATGTGAAATAGAAAGATAAAAAGGTAATGATTACTAAAATGTAACAATTACTTTCTGAAAACCAATGAATATTATCAAATAAAATTGATGACATCCTTATGATCTTTATAGCATCAAACTTTAATTGTACTTATATTTGCTCTTTTGTATACTCATTGAATTTCCATTGGTTTTAGATGATTCATTGTCATTTGAGTTTATTCTTTATTATATGTTGAAAGTCTTGAATAACTGATATATTTTATATTCATGGCATAATTCATGGTTGCTTTTGTATAAGAAGTATTGTAAAAAAATAAGTTAAATGGAAAAATGGATGCATTTTCAGCTCCTGAAAGGGTTGTTTTGATTGTATAAAACAGATTATGTCAATAGAAAAAGTTTATATGTTTTTAGGATATTTAAGAGTTGTAAATATTGCATGTAATCAGTGCCTTTGTTGTGTTGATACGTGAAAAAAGGTTTGAGTGAGATCTTGAATGACTTTGTCCAACAATAAGTAAGACATTGTAGAGTCTATGAGTCAAAAGTAAAATCATCTTACCAAATCTGAAATTGGGTACATATATAAAGACCCTCTCTGTATTATTCATAGTTATTAATGCACCATCATGAATCAATTATGATACAAATTGAAAGAGCAGTGAAACCAAAATCCAAGTGAGTGAAATTCAGTCTGAGATGAGAAGTTGAGTCTTCATTCATGTAATCAATATCACATTCCATTCACATTTTGAAGTAATATTGGCTAATTGCTTCAAAATATTAACTCTAATGTGTTTAAGTATTATGGTTATGTCATTCTCAGTTATAATATGATTACTACTCTACCCTTAGTGTAAATGGGAATGCAAGATTGATCCGTGGTGTTCTTGAAAGGTTTTTGCATATTATGTACCTACAAGGCATTTGGTTCCTATGGTGATTTTTATATTGAAATTACTTTTTTGATGTCTGTTATTAGTTGTTGGATGAACCAGACGCAGACCAGAAGGGTACGAATCAAAATGAGATGAGCACAGTTAATATTGCTGCACTTCAGAAAGGTATGAAATATATTCATAATATGCCCTAATTTCCAACCATTGAGAGTCAATGACTGGTTACTTCCTCTTTGCATAAACACTTTTTTGGACTATTTTCTTGAAACATTTCCTTGGGAAAACCCTATCGTGTCATATTTTAGAACTCTTGCATATGAGATTCGCTTCTGAATTCACTCCTTACTCATTATGCTTATTCCTTATCTATTTAAATATAACAGGCATCAAAAATATTCTCACTGAAGCAGTTTTTCTGTTATACCGAGCATTCATATTATAAAGTAGAAAGAGTTACCTGCCACTTATAAATACACTTTTAGGATGACAGTACATTTCAGCCCACTGGGTCAAAATAGGTTACCTATCATTGAAGTGATTTTTGAAAGTGGAAGATTGTCATTTTTATTCTCCCAGTATCAGGAAGTTGCACGAAAAAATCAAATGGTTTCATTTTGAAGCACTATATACCATGGTTTCTGCACAAGGCGTCCATACTGCAATAGGCTAAACAAGAAAATCATCCCTCACTTTCAAGTTTCATATATCAGTTTCTGTCAGTACTCTATTGGTCTTTAGCAGTGACATTGTATGCAGGAAATGTTGATTAGGCATATGGTTTCCAAATTATTTTTAGAACCTCTACTTTGGAAATGTTGACAAAGGAAATCTGTGGAATCTAACATCACAAATATTATATATCTGATATGAAAATATTCATTATTTTCCTATAAACAAATCATTTTACTAAACCAGAAAATAAAAATTAGAAATTTCATGCAAATGTGGTAATTATTTCAATTGTAGTAGAAAATAAACATTTAGGAGAGAGATGACTTTGAGCTTAAGTGCATGTCTTCAAGGTTGTAATGTTATTTAAAATTTTTGATAGCATATGGAATCCCACTAAGTGGTGAATCCTGTTGTTGTGTGAAAATCATACATTGTGCTTTGTGTGGTACATTTTGCTTCTCTTTCTAAATTGGTGATTCAATATTTCAGTTTCAAAGTAGATACTGCTAGACATGAAACCTTAAGGGTATAATGGTAATGAAAAAAATATAATCCAAAAATGCATTTGTTTTTGTTTAATTTCTGTTAATATCTCCATCTGTATGCAAACCCATGCCCAATAGTGTTAGGTATCTATATGAGTGATTTTTTTATATTCCAGAACTTCGTCTGTGTAGAGAACAGTACCAAGACATGAAAATTGAATATGACAGAAAGAAGAGGTTACATGATTCAGCTGCTGCAGGAATTGAAACAGAAATCAGCAAAACTGAGCAGGTTAGTCAATTTCTAATATGTATTCATTCAGTGTTCAATAAAATTAGAGCCCAACCATAATGTTACAACAGATATGGGGCAGTGAACTTTTTACCAGAGAATACACCTGCAGAACATTTTAAGTGATTTTGACTATTGTTCTGATATGTTTTTGCAAATATTAAAGAATATGATGTGAACTTTATGGTTGGCCCAGTATATATTGGGGTGGTGGGTTCAGGAGTTCTAGTTGTTCAGTGGGTTATGTCAATGGTTTTAACATGGTTGTAACTAAATGATCTCTAAAAATTGACTATATAATTGTCTACTCTCTCCTCTTCCGCTATTATCTCATTGTTATTTCAGCATCTTGGTAATCATCAAGAGCTGGATGGTAGGGTATCAAGCAGAGCCGAGGGTAAAGAACCACCGGGAGGGTAGACTCTCGTAAACTGAGGAGACAGGCAATACACAAGCCTGTCAAAAATATTGGGTAATATGGATGGCTATTTCATGATAAGTTTCAACTTTCCTCAAAAGAGTTTCTACATATTTCCTTATTTCTGCATATTACTTCTCTCTCCTCCTCTCTAATGGATCCATTCTTTAATTTTTTAAGTGTTGTGTTTGAATTCTCAATTATTTCATGAGTGTCATATTTTTAACTGTGATGTAAAACCTGCTACAGAATGGGTCAACAAATCAACAAAGGATTGCAGCTCAAGGGAAGGTAAATAGTATAGGGGGTAATAAATTTCAACTCCATCAATAGTTAATGAGAAGAAATTTATACTGCATTTGCATATGTGCATAATTTATGTGCATTAGCCTGTTTTTTTTAAGTTTAGTGAGTAATAATAACTTTTATGCATAATAGAAGATCATTTATTAAAATTCTCGGCATTTCCATTAAGAGATGTTCGTAGAAAATGAATATCTTTATAACTTAGGGCATGTTGTAAATAAAATTATGTTTTTCCTGGAATAGGGGATGAGTTATTTCTGGTCAACTATAAGCTGATGAAATTGAAAATCCCATTTCTAAAGCAAAAACTGATTCAGGATTTCAGGAAGTCGTTTTTTTTCTTATTCAAATGGTTTTCTCATGGTTGTAACTAAATGATCTCTAAAAAATGACTACCAAAAAAAATTGTTTTTAGCAAATTTTTCTCACATAAAACAGTGGAATGGCATTAGAATGATGAATCGTTGTACTGAATGATGCTGTGTGATGGTGAATGGTGCCCATTATTGCGTGGGATAATAATAACTTTGTATCTTGAATAATCTCCATATCAATCACCAAACATACTAAAATACTTTCCAATGTATGTGAATGATAAATAAGTTCATCATGAGTGCAATATTCTAGAAAAGGCATAATCATCAGCTGAAGAGCTATGTAATTTAATGCTAGGTGCAGACTATTCAGAAGCAGGAAGAACAGGAGAAAATACAAGGGTGATGTAATGTGATTGAAAAATTCCTTCTATGTTGTCTTCTTCATGGGATTTATGAATTTTTCTCCATTAAATTGAGCAAAACATACATAACTCTATCCTAGTTGTTACTTTGAGAACAGCATGTAGTTTTTCTACTTGTTACCCCATCAGCTGCATCTATTTCCTGACAAAATTAAGAATTTTGTCCTGTTTTATTATGCCACTTACATACATCAGTTAGGACAAACCCATAATCTTGGCAAATTAGAGATGTGTTGACTACACTATCTCAGTTATTAAGTTCCTCCTAGGTGCACTTAGAAAAATGTTTTAAGGTGTGAAGCTCAAGAGTGTTTTTGGATATATAAGTGTAACCTGTAAGAGATGTGGTACTGTCTATATTACAAAATCTATGTGATTAGTGCAAAAATGTTTTGTGCAATATTAAAATTATGTGCTGTTATAAAAATTTGGGTGTTATTCAGTCCACCTGGGACAACATGTGTGATTGAATTAAACAGAATAAATTGTGCATCTGGAAAAATTGGCATTTGAAATGGAAAACCTGGAAAAGTCATGGAATTGAAAAACTTGAATTCAGTAGATACCATGATTATGCATATAGTATTTACGCTAATAATAATGATTTGATAAGTTCTCTTTGATGGCTGTGAATTCTCTTTCACTGTGGGATATTTTATCAAAATTTACAGAAATGTTCCAATAGAAATTTACCAAACTTCTGAGCCTCATACTGCAGAATATAAACCTTGTGAAACACCCCAATAGCCATATGTGACATTTCACTGCATGGACATATAATGGGACTGGTGGGTATAAAAAGAGTCTGCTAAATTGGGTGGTGCCCACTATTGGGAGGGAGACTAGTGGGGCATACCCCAGACTTTTCCTAGCTGTGAAAATAAAAGGTCTGATTTTTCTTTGATATGTTTATTTTATGTAATGCTCATCTTTAAATCCTATATATCATAAATTTCAATGCAAGGGAGCAGATGTTCCTCTAGGTGGCTTAATAAAATGTTGTGTATTGGTTGGCGCTGTAATAATTTTATATTTTATTTTTTATCTGGGGGGGGACAAGCCATTTTTGATCACAGAACAACAATGCCTCTCAAATATTATATATATGACTCTAAGGATGACGTGGCCCACCGGTGGGTGATGCCACTGTAGAGACCGATGCCATTGTGACTCAACAGTGACCCTCGCCTAGTTGAACGTGTTAAACAGCCTAAAGGGTAAATTTTGATACAATTTCTGAAGAAACTGCATTCATAGTTATTTTGAATGAATTAGCAAATTTTGGAAGTGTGTCCACTGGGAGAGACATATTTTATTGAGCAGTGGCCTTGTCCATTATTTAGAGTGCCTGCTATTTAGAGGTCTTCGTTTCCCACTAGGCTGCCAGGGAATTATAAACTGTCACTTATTGGGAGGTGTCCACTACTTGGTGTCCATTTAAGGAGGTTTAATCGTAAACCATTCTGAGCTTCTAGGTATGAAGTTGAAAATATGGCTCTGGCTTAATATTTCGATTTCACTGTGTGGCGTCTATCAGACTTAGCCACTGGCTTGATTTCTGATTACATGAAATTTCTGTAAATTCAAGAGGTTTTAGTCCATGAAGGGTACAGCTGTCCTGAGGGTGGTAGAGTCGGGTTTAAATTTATGTCAAATTGAGAAAATATAGAAGAATTAAACTGCGATGACTACTTAAAGGGTAAACATTTAGGTTAAGAATAACCCCAATAATTCACCATCCATTACCCCTATAAACATATTTTTTATGACATGCAGTTTATAAAGACTGCAGGAGAGAGTGGCAGGTAATTACCTATTTTAACCTCACAGGGAGTAACTATTCTATGTTCGTATGCATATAGAGTATTTACTTTGCTGATTGCAGGAGATTAAAAGGATGTGGGATGAGTATGTTGGAGTGAAAAGGGAACAGAATTTGGCTGAGGCAAAGCTGCACATTTTGCAAGTACAGGAAGAGAGGCTGGAGCAGGAGAAGCAGTTACAAAAGGCTCGGAAGAGTAAAGATGAGAGAGGGCATAACTCTTTCTGGTGAGAAAATTTCCTTCTTATTTCCACTCCCCTTTAAAACCTGTGAGTCACTCTGAACTATTGCATTATTCCCCAAGTCTGTTTTTTATTTATTTATACACAAGTTATGTAATATATTTTTTATTTGTTAAAGAAGTGCATTTTTTTTAATTGGTGTCATCCCTGGGAACATCGGTAGGTCCCACACAGCACTATGTGTGAGGTAAGGATTGCAGTCCTGGAGAGATTATTCAATCCCTAGATTACGGAATTGTTATTTCCTCAATCCTAGGGTCCAAGAATCCTGCGATTAAGGAATGTGATGTATTAGGGGGAATTAAAAACAGTTTTGAAATTAATCTCAAGTTTACACAAAAAAAGGATCAACAAAGAAAATAAATTTATTCTCAGAAGGTAAAACTAATGTAAAACACGATACATATATGGATGAAATTTAAAATAAATATCTAAAAATTAAGAGGCAATAGTTGCAGCATCTTATGTCAAATGTAGTTGGTTATGTTTAAAAATGTAAACAATACCTCTAGATTAAGATTCTTGGGAAACCAATTCACAAATGTTTATAATATGGTCATACAAAACAAAATGTGTTTAATGTCAAATAACTCATTCTTGATCTGTCTTTGTTGCACATCATCCATGCTGATGAAAAAGTCTTTTATGACCCTACACTAGCAGGAGGAATAGCTAGTAACTGCTCAAAAGAAACTGCAGATTTTCTCTTCTTTTTCCATTTTCACAGAAATCATTTCACTCTTGTGCGATTGATAATTCTAGGTAGTTTGAATTGCAGGAAGAATATTTCTTGGGAAGAACTATACATTAGGGAATGACCAAATTTAGTTCTTTCTTTAAGTTTTTTTATTACCAATTAATCCGAAAACAGCCATTTTGGCCTTTATATCGGATTATTAACAATTAACAACAAAGACAAACACACACATCCTTCCCCCAGGTGGTGGATAAAAATCCACCTCAGCGGGGTTCGAACCTGCGACCTTAGGATTGGCAGGCGAGGATGTTACCCCGCTGCCACAGAGGTTGGTGATTATTTTAGGTTATCTAAGTATTGGAGAACTACTCTTAAAACATTCATGTGCTGGCATTTGTCTATCATCAATAGATTGGTTTCTTCATGCTGATGAAACTTGCTCTTCTTCCATGTCCACTGCTTTTGCTGCACTGCAATTATTTTACTAGTATTACAATGAAGTGTACTCAAGAATTCTTTAGCAAACAATTTATGTTCACTCATGTGTAAAATAAATCCCCAAAATCATTATATAGAGCCTGTTAACCATCATGAATATACCACAGTATCCCTGTTTACTCATTGAATGGCGAATTATCATCTCTCTTCATTTTTGATTCTGAAGGTCATTTTTCATATTACACCCCAGTAGGTAGTGTCAAAGATGGGACCAAGGTGGGGAAGGATATTACACTCGCCATGATATTGTCAAAGTGATTACCCTTTAAAGACTCTTTCTGCAAGGATTAATTCCATTATGTTTTAATATTGGGAAAAACCTGGGAAACATTTTTTTTTTAAGTTTGGCTATTTGAAATCATATATATTTTTAATTTACTGTACCATATTGTTTTACTAAAAATTTTGAAGTATATTTTATAGATTTACTACTGGACATTACAGTAAAGTAGTCATTAATAAAGGAATGATTACATAAATGTTAAGTACATATCAATAAGTTACAATTTGTTTGTAGTCCATTATGTACTAAGTGTATGTGTACAGTGTACATGTGAGAATAAATGTGTCATTATTCTGGTTATCAGATTAATACGTAACTTAATAACATATAGGACACAGTGTTCTTAAATGTTGGATATTAGAGAATAATGGAGGATATCAGGAAACCATAAGGTGAAAGCCAAAAAGACACAAATATGCATTTCATATTGTCTTAAAATATGTGTACTAATTACAAAATCATGTTTGTTTCTTCCTACTTTAATTATTTGAGTACTTTGTTGATAGACATTATTCAGATTGTCACTTTCACTTTAAAAATTTGGCAATATACTTTAATATGTGTTTTGACCATGCACACTTGATACAGTACATCTTAACCAAGCACTGTGATCATCACATAGCAAATAGAGGACTATTCTTGACTATTCTTGATACTCTTTTTGTTTTTCTTTGTGATGCATCACAGTATGAAAATCATGTAGATGTGGATACATGGAATCCAAAACCACAGTAATCAACCAGTTACATTCAGTTTGATAGGTGAAGGTAGAGCTCACCCAATACTAAGCCTAATGGTGTGTGAAATTCACACATCAGGGTAGAGGGGCCAGTTTCTTATTCCCTGTGCCACCTGCAGTTTGCCAGGATAGCCTGGTACCCAAAAAAATTGTACACTGCTGGGGTGAAGCTGAGAATGCCGAGATGCATCACCTGGAATCAAACCTGTGCCTTCCAGTTAGTATCCCAGCACTCTACCCACTAGACTACCACATCATACATAATTGAATGGGAAAAACATGAACAATGTTGAATGTATTGTCCATTTAATGTGGCATTTTAAAACTAATGACTATAAATTTCTCATAAAGTTGGACATTTAGTACTGATCAGAAATTGCTCCCAAGCCCCAGACACGTTGAAATTGTTGATTAGGCCATGCCCAGGATTTATCTGGCGTCTGGTTACCCTAGTCAGGATGGTCGTGTAGCTTTTTTGTTTCTTGAGTGATGTGCTTCAATGACAATGGGTTTATGTTCCCACTTCAGGGAGAGGCTGAATGATCAGATTGCAATAGAGGAGAAAGAGAACAGACGACTGAGGGAGGAGCAGAAAGCCATGAATGAAAACCACGAGACTTCGGTGAGGCAGGTGATGCTGTGGAGAAACTTGCAAAGGTAACAGTGGTCTTAATATCCCAACACAGTAGGTTCATCATTTTTCAGGTTCCTGGAGCACCCTTCCCTGCAAGTGCCTCAATTCAGAATATAATATACCTAATTGTGATGAGAGCAATAGATTCGAGAATTGTTTATGTTCATCTACATTCATTTAATTTCACTCATTGGAATAGGAATTTTGGATCGTATGAAGGGTGGCAGAAAATAGGAAGAGCCGGAGAAGGAAATAATCTAAGGTAAAATATATTTTTGCCATGTAGAAGTGCCTCATATGCCTGAGGCAATCTCATTTTTAAGAGATCATCCAAAAACTGCCTCTGACATCAAAACAATTTACAAATGTGCTTATGTATAATTATTTCGTCTCTAAGTAAGGGTTAAGGATTTTTTTTTCTTTTCCAATGACGGAAAGGACTGTATGAATTTTAGTTAGATAACCTGATTATGTTATCCATCAAGTATATTGCTGTTTCATAGTTGGGTGCTTTTCAAATGTGATTAGTGCTCTAATTTGTTTTCATAGTAAAGCTCCTGGATACCATAGACATTAGTCTGTATTGATTCTAATGATTGGAGGCTTTTGAAGAGTTTAAAATTTCTCTTTTAGATTCTGTGCCCTTGATTTTGAAATTCCCATTATTTTTTAGCCCTTGAGCTAATTTTCTAAGCTAATATGCAACTACAAACACCCAAGTTTAACCTGTTTGTGAATCAACTTGATATGTTGTATTTTATGCCTTTTTCAATGAGACAAATGCTGATTTTAATGCTAAAATACCATGATTTCAGTTTACTGGAAGTGAAGAAAAGATGCCTGGAGGCTCCGAGACAAAGTGTGGGGACTATCCGTCGAGAAAAGGGATCTGAAACTTTGGTTTTGCCTTAGTTTTGAGAACTTTTTGTGATATTTTGTAGCTTAATATCTTTTGTGTTCGATTAGTTATTTCTCTCCTGTAATTTCATCTCAATAATTCAGCTTGCCTATTTGTTTTGTAAATCAACTGTATCATAGTCATAGTGGATCATAATGTTTATCTACAATTTCCAGTTCATTAATCTTTCAAAATAAAGCGTGAAACATTTTTTTTATTCATGATAAAAAGTAATTGTGGTTTGTGTAATATTAAATCTATTCATCCAACGATTTATGGTAGGCGTTAAACAAAGTGATTAAAAGAGGTGGGAAATGGGAATTACCCTGAATGAGAGTCAATGGTATAGTATCCTTCTGGTAACTGCACAGTATGTCGGCTGTAGAAGGCCATCTGATATTGACTTTGTAAATTTTCTTGCATTGTAAAAATTTAAAGCTGGAGCGGTATCTTCTGAAAGCTCAAAATACTGAGGAATACAGTGGCTATATGTAGTTAGAATAACAGGACATGGAAGAAAATAAGGGTGGATCAGGGTACTTGAAGAAGAAAAGATGACTGAGCTGTATGTAACTTTGCATTATTTTCCATTTATTATGCACAGTGAATTTACAGATACACATGAATGTTAGAAATCTTAAATAGGAAGTTTGACAATTTATCATAATATATCCGTGACAAACATTGGACCCACAATTAAATTATTTGGAAGTATTTAACTCTTAATAAAAATAATTACCTCATAAACAATTATATTAAAATCGAATGTATTAGTTCGACTCTCACCTAATTAAGTTTATCACATTAAAGAAATTGGGATATTTTTAATTAGAAATTACAAATCATGAAAATGGTTGGTTTTGCAATTTAACTACTTGAATTATTTGGTGTCATAATTTGGAATAGTTTCAATTTGAGGCGAGTAGAAAAAAAGGTCATGGAAACTCTGTAGGTGCTATTTTCCTTGATTTTCAATGGTAAGTAAATACTCAAGTTCATAGGACAGAATTATTTTAACAGGACTATTGTTCAAAATGGACCGAGAGCTGAGCTTCCTTTTTTCATCGTGCCTACTGTAGTTATGGGACCAACCTCTCCCAAATTCGGGCCATTACTATTCGTTTTACTTTTTGCTCGATAGTTTAATAACTTTTACAATGGTACCTACCTTTAAGGTCAATTTTGGTCGGCCGGGCTAAATGTACGTCACTTCCGAATATGACGTATGCATGAGAAATTTCACGCTCAAAATGTGCTAAAAGTGTTTTTAAATTTCAAGTTAAAAATGTTTCCCCCTGAATCTTCCAAAAATAAAATTTAATGGCAAAATTTGTCATAGTATTATTTTATTCTCCTTCCCTGATGGAAACTTTTATTTTTTTCTAATACATGTAACCCCCTATAGACCGAATAGACGAACTACCATTGGCGGTAGAAAATAGCTACAACACAAAATGTGAGTATTCATTATTAATTGCTCAAGGTATTAGTTAACATAAATGCTTTGCGAGTGCCTATTGAACATTTAAAGGTTGTTTTATTTTGTCTTTTAAAAGTTTTTTTTACGTGCACTTACAAATGTGCAATGATCATGAAAAAGAAAAGAGTTACTTTTACTTTGAAGTAATTGCAATGATAATTTGTCGGAAACATAAACTTTTCACGTGAGTAACGAGTCTGGTTGATAATAAAATGGTTGCCAATATATATTGTGGTAATGTGCTTCGTGTGAATGTTCGAACATACCATACATGATCATTTAAGGTTAATTTCCTTTACTAGTAATTTTTTCAAAATGTAACAAATATGTCTGCCGCATATTATACTAATCACCTCTTTAAATATGCTTATAAAATGGCATTTTAATTACAAATGATGCGAAGAAATGTTTTGCACTATAGTGTAGGCAAGTAAAGTTATATGAAAAATATAGGTACCTAACGTTGTAAATAGCAGAAATACGGAATATTTTTAGTCTTCGGTATCTCAATTGAATATATGGGTTTGGCCAAATGTCTAAGGTTACAAAATGGAATTAAAACTGGAATAAAGTGATTAAAATGTAAAATTTTCTATTAATTATAAATAAAATAACTGCAGTTATATCTTTGATGTTGTTTCATATTTAGAAGTAGATATTTAAATATATTTTCGTTCGATATGTTGAAATCCACTTCACTATATTGAGTCAATGACTTTACTAGATAGTGTAACATCTATTACGAGGCATTTTCTTGAAATTACAGTGACTATTCGTGCAGCGAAACGTATTAATGACAAAATTATATATCCACTATCATTGATGGAGATGGGAAATAACGTCCATTCTTATAGGAAAAACGTATGATAGCATCGAAATGATAATAAAGATATGGCTCGATATTTCTCCCATGATACCAATCCGACAATGGTAGAAAATAGTTTCAGGCGTTAACTCAGGTTGATAAGTTTATGTGGTAACTACGTCCCGACCTTAACTGAGATATATTTTTAGCAAATGTTTATAATTCTTTCTTAGGGGATCTTCGTCTTGCGCCGAATGCCGCTCGATATCATGAGTTTCATAACAGTCCGTCTTGGAATAAGTTTTTTAACTGTGTTTATTTTCATGGAGCTTGGATCAAAGACAAAGGCTGTTATGATTTGTTTTAATTATGTCGAGAGTGGGAGCTGAACATCCATTAGCGAAATCGCGCGCATTCAGAATATTCCGTTTTCCACAATGAACTTGTCGACAGACGCTTCGGCTTTTCTACCGAAGAGGGCAGTAGACGTTCCGCGCCAGATCAAAGAGCCTTCGTCGTAGTCCACTCGAGTTGCCACTCGGCGCTGCCGTTTGGTCCACCTTTCGTACCTCCTCCGCCCTTTCACGGCGAGAGGGGGGAAGAGAGGAGAGAGCTGTCAGTGGCCAACGTGCTTTCATCTGTGCCGTGTCGCTCAATCCGTAAACGCACAGAGGAAACAGAACTGGTTCCACAAACAACGACGTTCTCACCCGGACAGCAGCGCGGGTCCTTCAGTGAAGTGGCCGTGGATGGTTGCGTCGATTGTTGTCGGGAACCCTTCCACCCCAGCGATTTCGGCTGTTATTTGTTTTTGTTTACATTTTCTATCCGACGCTTCTCGCGCCTGACGACCCCACGCCCTCGTTCTTCCGTGAGAGTAGATCCTTGACCGAGTCCTGCAACAGTCTCCTGTGTGTACGTGTGTGTGTCCCGTTTGTGTAGCGAAGCTTTAAGGAAAAATAGAACCGTAGGTATCCGGGAAGAACGGAACGAAAACATTCCCGGTCGCCGACTACTTTCTATAACCGCCAACTGTCGAAGCAGCAAGGAGGATTAGCGTGGTCCGATTTTCACCGCGCACCTAAGCATATTATTCATTTTATCTCCTCCATTGTGGTCACCCCCTTACGGGAAGGGTACATCAACTCGCAGTCGACATCCGCAGAATACTTTTTTTACGAGGGGATTCTTTCTTAGGAGGATCCCGATACACGAGCTTGAATCTCCCCTGAGCAGGAGAAGGCGAGGAGGATTCCGATCCGTCTCTCTCTCTATCTCCCGGAGTGAAACTTTCTACGCGCGCCGTCTGCTCGCGGTGGTTCGTGTGTGTGTGTGTATATCGGTCAACTGCCGCGTGCTCGAATCGTCTGGTCAAGGGGGTGTGGGAGGAGGGCCAAGCAGGGCAGGCACACATCTTCCCTTACCGTCTCCGTCTCTTTAAACAAATATAAAAAAAGCTTGCGCATCTCCCGTGGCCACCGGTGAGATATCCATTGTTGTTGTTGGGGGCGTGCGTCGAATAGATTGAAACTGTAGTAGGAAAAGGGTTTTTTTTTCTCTTTTGTGTACCGTTCCGAAAAGGGGGCGTGTGGGTGGTGGGTTGGGGCTTTTCGTATATCATTTCCCCGTCGCCGAATCCGCCCCGAAAGGGAGGCGTTCGTGCGTCTCCGTCACGTAAAATCATATGCCCGGTGTGATGATGGCGTCTTCCAAGGTAGCGGCCCGGAGGCGCCAGGGGAGCCTCCCCAAGGAACCGCCGCCGGCGGCGTCGCACCAGCATCACCACGACGACGAAGAGGACGAGGAGGAGGAACTGGAGAGTAGGAGGGGCGGGGAGGAGGAGGAGGAAGACGACGACGAAGAGGAGGAGGAAGAGGAAGAAGAAGAGGAGGAGGAGGACGATGAGGATGAAGAGGAAGACGAGGAGGAAGAGGAGGAGGAGGCGGGGGGGAACAGGCGGAGGCACAAGGACTACCAGCTGGACGACTTTGAGATCATCAAGACTATAGGTGAGTGTTTTTCATTTGTTCTCTGGTTCCTGCAGAGTTTGAGGGGATGGGGGTGGAAAAAGCGAGCATGTCCTCTGGGATTATAAACCTCAGACTTCTAGGTGTCACATAACTTCGTATGATCTACTTTCTCCAACCCCTGCCATTTAAACCGCAGTATCCCATTGGCATGGAGCTTTCTAACTGCTTGCAGGAAGGTCCCGAGTTCGAAAAACTCGTTTCCAATTCCCCATTGACGAACCAGTCTTAAAACCGAGAGGTGCGCTTTTCCGATTTTGTTTTGTTTTGAGACCCATCGGGATTATTCCGTGCAAGTGACCGGTGAGTTACGTCAGGGCTGGCGGTGGAATGTCATTGTTGCGAGCGGTTCGAATGCACCGAACTCCATTATAGTTCCCACCCGACTTATTGTTAGCCAGGGTTTGGTTTCGGTATTCTTCAACCGCTCGCGCACCCCGATGATACTCCTTCACCGGATCACGTGTACGGGGAATTATTCAGATAGGTATCGAACGAAACCCACCCTACAAGTCCGTTATCGGAAACTGGGTTTGTGGTAATGGGAAAAGATATGGATGTCACCCGCCTTAGTTCGGGATAGTGATCCATTCCCTCAACCATCGAGAAAACTTTCTGGAAGAAAATGACATTAATGGAGTAGAGGGGAAAGGACGATGTCATGCTGTCTTGTCCATGCGATCTTGCCGCCCCCAATGGCGAAAACCTTTTTGTTTTATCCGGGTTAGTCGGAATTCGGCGCGTAAATTTGCCCTTTCATTTGTTAATTTAAAAAGAATAATAGTGTATGAAGCATGGGGTAATATTCCGAATAAAGCTGTATATCTCGCAGCGATTATCGCGACGTTGATACTGAAAGCTCAAAAGATGTATTTGTCGAGTTTGTCATGGCAACATATGTTTACAAAGAGCGATTACTAAATTGCTGATGCAGGTCGCGTAAGTTTGCCAGTTTCATCGTTACAAAATGATTTTTTTCCTGATCGCCGTGGCCTTACCCAATCCATTACCCAATAGTCTCTATCAGTAAATAAAAGTTTATCGAAAACATGCGCGTGTGCATGTTGGAAATAATTGAAATAACTGTGTCGCACTACACGCGAATATTTTTTGAAGATATTTTTGTAATCGCATCTTCTTTGGGTAGGGGATCGGGTTGGTGCAATGGCTAGTGTGCTGGGTGTTTTCGAATCCCGGTGGTGGTAAGAGATTTTTTTCTTTGATTCGAATCATCTCAGTTAAACACTTGAGAAGATGGCCCGCATATGACGGAATTGAGGACGTTGTGATTTCAGTTTATCTACCCAAACCACGAGAAAACTGACATCATAAGGTGCCAAGGACTACGATGATGTCACCGAACCAGTAAAGGCTATTTGCCGTATTCCTAAAACGTCTAAATATTTAAATTTATGGGATAACTGATCTCCTGTTCAAGGTGATGGCGTCACGATAAACCGAAAATGGAAAACTATGGAATCGGGGTTGGTGCGGTGGCTGGCGTACTACGTACTGGCTTGCCACCAAATAAGCCGCGAGTTCGATTCCTGGTGGAGGCAAGTTCTTTCTTTCACTG
>LYUA01004391.1:30739-43704 GCA_002093875.1 Calopteryx splendens | reverse complement strand
AAAGGGGGGGAGGAGTGAAGGAGGAGAGTAGGAGGGGAGAAACAAGAGGGAAAGGTGCGATGAGAGTGGTCTACATCCACCCATTACTCGCATGCCTCAACATTGTGCCTCAAAGTTTTGGTCAATTTGCTGTTTGCACAAAGTTAGCGAACAAAATTTAGCCCAGTCGTTTCTAGCGGTTTTTATTCTTCCACCACCCTTCCCAAACTCCACCCCCTAAGGAAATCCAAGTCCCACCAAGGTATAAATCAAAGCTTGGTTATTTCTAATTAACGTAGCTACTTTAATATTTAAAAGTACATAGGGTGATTATGATTATCGAACTGTTTCACACATTATTAATAGTTGAAATTAATTAGAAATGAGATATCGGGTTGTTGCGCTGGCTGGTATACTGGTATTCCACCCAGAGTACCAGGGTTTGAATCGCAGCGGTTAAAGAATTTTTAGCGGTAATCCGTGGAGGGAACAACGAGTGCAGAACTCGGTCCGTCGGATGGGACGCTAAATTGTGCGACCCCTTCGTACCCTTAGCTAAGAGTAGGCTAATGCCGACTCCTCCAAATCCCCTCTTCCATTCCCCTTTGTATGCTTCGTCTACCAAACCTATCCCTGATGGCGAAAAATGATCTCAGCTGTCGATCGCCATCCCTAATATCTACAGCTATGATGAATTGAAATATTTGCAATAAAATGGATAGGTATGATAGAATAATGTAATAATGTTAACCAGACTTTTCCCTGATCAGAAATTTCGCAAAATCATTGAACTCAATAATCCTACAGCCCTTGTGAGTCAGACGTAATAGACTTTGAAGTCCCACTGGCGAGACGAGTCCCGCAGTTTGGGAAATTTTGATGTATTCAGACGACGGTTTCGTCTACCTACTGGAGAAACAGGGACTGTTGGACTTTGTGTGTTTACAAATGTGTCACAACCACTCCAGGAAGATATCTGAGTTCGCGTATCTAGATTTGGAAATGACTGACTGATGCCTGCAGGTGGTTCCTGATGTCCAATTTCATCCGCTTCCTGGGAAGAATAATTACGGAAGATATCGGGTGAGAGGGATAACGGGAGGTACGCAGTGACCTATCCTATTCACGCAGAACTAGAATTATCTCTCTCCCCAGACAATTTTACTAACGTTTTTCCCATAAGGTGCTATGTATGGCTGTGCCAATATTGTTGTGCTTCGATTGCGTAATGAGATATTCATGAATGCAAAATCGCAATGTGATGTACAGCCGCTGGGAAATATGATAAGTCCGGGAGAGATGCCGCGGTTTTCAAATTATCAATCTGGCTCTTTTACAAATAGCACTAAATTATTAAAATTACTATAAATTGGTAGATTGTTATGTTTTTTACTGACATAACTGAAACTTAGACCACAATTTTGCCCATAATGGTTATAAAAACTCGATTTTTTTCGATACTTCTAGAATGCCGCATCTCTCCCAAGGTGTATGGGAGAGACGCCGCGCCGCAGCCGCGTTTTTGATTACCTACGTGCCTATTGACGCTATTTTAAGTTTTAAATAATTTATTTTTTATCAGTTGATAAAGCTAAAGCCACGACTAATTTATTAAATTGAAAAACGTGGGGTAACACCGCTAAACACTGAAATATCAAGACAAAAAATTAACTTTTATTTCATTAACTTATTTAAGATTTTTTCCAATATTTTTTCAACCACATTCGGTACAATCTGCTTGTACATAGTACCCTGCAGGCCACCTACCATGCAATACGCAATATCTAATTTGATACGATATGGTATACTATGCGCTATCAAGATATCGGTGCATCTAAACTTTTGCGTAATGCAAAACGTGTTGCTCAACATTCAAGCGTCGCACGATGAGGCATTTTTTCAATGATGAACCTCGGGTGATTTTCAATAGGTACCTTATGAGAGGCGAGAGAGGTGCCTGCGGTGGTTCCACCGTTGCTCTGAAAATACGATGCTTCTGGAATTTGTAATCCTTTTCGCCAGCGAGTTAGGATCCAAGCGCTTTGTAGCCTCAGTTTTTTTCCCTCCGACCCCGAATGTCGTCACACGCCTTTTCTTCCATCTCATCAACCCTCAAATGCCTTCGTCTGTCCGTCTCCCCCCTCCCGTCAAACCTCACCCCTAATGCGGAAGTTTAAAAATATCTGATTTTAAGTTAAAATTATGACTTAAGTTATAATTTGTAATCGCTAATTTTCAAAAAGAAAGAAATGAAAATTCGACTCATTTCAAACACGTTTCCTATAAGCAAAAATTTGTTTTCACTTTAGTTATATTTTTAATTTTTAGTTCACCTGAAGATTACATAGTCAATACCTGGGTAGTACAAAAGTAAAATTGCGTAAAAAAAGTATTGTTTATTTTTTAACGGTGAATCGTTTCAACCAAGTTACGGCCGATACCACCACACCACACGTGCTCCCCTTTACTTAGATCGTTTCATCAATAGATGGCGGTAGCAGGTTCCCTGGTTGCTATAAATGTGTTACTCTATCCGTGAAACCAGTAATTATCAATATCGGATCTTAAAGTTAGACCTCGATGCAATCATAGAAATAGACTACGGTTGTTTTCAATTTGTATACACTCATGACTCAATGCATCTCTTATATTAGATCAATTTCCTCCTTCTATGAGTAGCCATGAGGCTATGTACATATATATTATTCCATTTCATATGCAACACTAAAAACTTGAACCACTCCCACCACGATTTCCAGCATACGCTCTCCAGTGTGCGCTAGTAAATAGTCGTTAATCGAATTGCTACATTCTGCGGAGACCAGATGACCAATTTTGTCTCCTCATTTTTTTTCATCCAATCTCTGCATTCACCATCATGTTCGGGAATCTACCGATTAAATGTAGGTTTGGGACAGTCCTTTAGAACTACGCATTATGTATGACGTTTCGCGTGGGCTTAATCTTGTTTGCGATACATTATTTCCTTCTCCAGTTATTCGTACTTTCTATCTGCCATCAAGGCGCCTAAGGAGCCCATTCTCAAGGGCCTTCTATCACGGCCTTTCCACCACCCCACTACACCTCTCGACATCTCCTCCGCCCACAATTCCTGTCACACTCGGATTTTCCCTAGCAACTTCCTCTCTCCTCCCCACTTTAAAATTTTAAACATCGTCGTTTGTCTTCTTCCCTGTCCAACCTATTTTATCCTCTCTCCTCCATTACAACATCGCAAAAGACTCCCATCTACGCGCATTCTCTCGCTCTGCGCATGTTTTTATGCCTAAGACTAAATCCCTGCTGAATACTTTTGCGGTCATAAGTACGGTAAGACTATCTCGAAGCATCTATATCTAAATGGCACCCTGAGAGCCACCACTAGGGTGTATGGCATGGATTTTTTCCACAACAGACATGCACTACCAAAATTATATGCTATCCAAATTTTAGTGACAAACGGAGAGGTAATCAATTTCATGCGATGGAAGAAGTAAATTCTAAAAACGTCTTCACACGCACTAAAACATCTAGGTTTAGGGCACTACTCTACGCTTGAAAATATAGCTTTTGGTAAGGATTGAAATACAATAAGATAAAGTGCAGGATACTGACCAGGCTACTTTGCGTAAAATATTGTTTCCTAAGCTCAGTGTTTGGCAATTATTCTGTTCCCTCACTGTCCACAGTATAAGCTACATTTCGAACAAATGAGTTCTAAATTTTAACACTCCAATCTTATTTTTGTGATCTCCCTAATATATCTCGAAGTACGACGGGGTTAGTAACATATTTTAAGACCATCAGAAAAGAGGCTAGCTTCAAATTATTCAGTTCAGGATAAGAGAATTATATCTAATTGCCAAGTTCATATTTATGCTTATTTGCTGCAGATGCCTTGGTTCACAAGGGGTAATCGCAAAGACTTTACTCCGATTGCGGATAGCATAAGGTCAGAGAAGCTGCCTTTATGGCACGTGCAGCTTTTGTCAAAAGTCTTTATACTCCACCTCGTGGATGGAATTCCTAGGAAAATGCTGATAAGCATTTAAAATAAGTATATCTAGATGAGGGTTCCCTGCCATATTTTTCGCGAGAGATACTTAGCTATACAAGCAAAATAGGTGGAAATTTAAGAGAAATTGTTGCACATGCGCAGAATGTCGAGAAACACGAAAAAAAATGTGTTTTGCAGTTCGGGATAGTAGACTACACTGAGAGCACGTAATGGAATATGTTTTCCGTCCGTGCGATTGCCGGAACCTGGACCTGCTCCACGGTGTTCAAAGCATCTGCTGGATCATTTGATGAACTCGGTTGGGAATGCCTCACCGACCTAAGGCTAATCAGAGGTTACCAGCGTCTAATTTATATTGCAGAAGTAAAGGATAGATAAACTTAGATTGAAAGCTTCCGTCTTTCACTATGGAAATAGGATGAGACTGAAGATCCTTTGCTGCCGGGTAACCAAGGAAAGGCAGAGGTTAGAAAAACATTTTCAATGGTGAGGAAAGTCAGACGACAGGGTAACATTTGCTATCTTACCATCAAGTTAAATGAATGAATTCGAGTTAACAGCATAAAAGGTGTAAAGAAAATAAAAAGTATACCCATCGTTACATGGATGGCAAAATCGATTGGAATACTGAATGAATTCAATTAGTTTCAGGAATGCGGAAATAACTAAGGGTGACAAGATCATAGCAAACGCCATGCATATGTAAGCATAAGGCAAACAACTAACCCAGATAAACCAACCACAGGGAAGGAAGTTGTGAAATGAACCTAATGAAAGTGCTTCGGAAATCGGGAAAATAAGGAATTTATGATGTGTAATATTCGGCGAGGGAGGTCAAAAGTATCTTAACGGAGGACGCCATGGATGCTGCTCTTGTTCTTCCATTGGAAGGATGTTAAACGGCATAAGAAGTGCTGCACTGAAGGCACCCAAGGATGAAGATAGCATCCTTCCACTCTATTCGATTAAATATTAATTCTCTTCAGCCCTTCTTATATAGGTATGTACCTTCTCCGTACGGACGAAACGTCAAAGCCGACCGTCTCTCTCCAAAAACAAGGGAAGTTACTGGAAAATCAGATAAGCAATGCTCCAATAAGAAATTTCAAGGTGCTAGGCGAAGGTTAATTTAATTTAAGTCAGTTGAAATAATTCTTGAGGAACCATCTAAATGTATGCAAACGGTTAGAATTAATTTTTTCTTCAGAAGAATCCGTACAGCTCTTATAGATAAGGGAATGAGTACGTGCTTATTTATTTACACGCGGATTATCTACTAACCAGACATTAACATCCTGATTATACTCTATGTTACTTTCTATCAGTGACTCCATTCCTGCGAGACGCAAGAGCAGTAATGAGGTCACTGATAAAAAAATATATAAAATATAATCAGGATGTATTTGTCAGCTTCGTAGATTGCGAGAAAGCGTTTGACAGAGTAAATTGGGAACATCTGATGAATGTATTGCAGAAGATAGGAGTAGACCAGAGGGATAGGAGACTTACCCGAAACCTGTCAGATTTCACAGGTGAGGGTAATCGGATTGAGAAACTGGGTGGGCAGTAGTAGGCCGGGGGTAAAGCAGGGTTGTCCGTTACTGGAAATGTAAAAAAAGCATGAAAAGGAGTGTAGGTTGGAGTGAAAGTAGGTGGGGAACCGATCAATTCAGCTGGATTAGGGGACAATCAGCTTTAGTTGGCGAATCAAGGGATTACAGTCATTGTGACGATGGGTGACTATTCAGTCCGCGTCGGATGAATGACGTGAGGACTAAAGTGGGGATTGGAACGTGAATTTAATGATTTTTCTCAATATTATAAATGCGTCAGCTCCATTTGGGGAAATTGCTTCAGTCGGTATCAAAAAAAAGCGTTAAAGAGGCTGTCCGCTCTTTTATGGAGCAATAACGATATGATGTATTTTGAGCGTGAAGGATGTTATTCAATATTCTGCATGGGGACCTATAGCGGCTCACCTAAAGTGCCTTGTCGGTTAGATTAAATGAATTAGCAAGTGTAGTGAAAAGTAGAGTTGTACGCACTTAATTCTCTTCGGTGAACCAGATAGGTATCCCGCTCAAAGTGGTGGACAACAGAGCTTCAAAAGTTAGAAGCCTTTTTACAGGGATTCATTAAGGATTATGGAATGAGTAGAAATTTTGAATTACCGGCTGTTCGTGAAGAATGTATCCATCCCGACTAAACGCTTTATCGATAGGTGTACGCATAATTCTTGACTTTATCGCTACTTCATTTTTTGGTCGACATTTTCTCCGAGCAAAGATGAAAGATGGATTTTGAAGGAAATTTCCAATAGCTCTCTCCACTTAGACATCTATTCTTTAGGGATTAAAATTCCGGGGGGAGGGGTGGCTATAGCTTAACCAGTCCCCCCCTCACTGGCTAAGCCACTAGGTGGGCATGGGGGGCATGGGGTATACCTACTTGAGGAGCGTTTCCGGTAAAAATAGGAGAGATGGGGTGAGTAATGAAAGGTCCATGAAAAAGTGTGGGTAAGGTGAAGCGATGGACTTGTATGACAGAAGTGTGCTAAGTTTGTTTGTCATGTTGAGGGAGAATGGATTAGTCGAATTGCCGATCGGACACGAAAGAGCATTCTTAATGGTTTCAGGGGAAGGGGTGGACCGAGAAAGTCATAGATGTCGAGGTAGTTGGCGAGACACTACAGACGAGAAATATAATAAGTCTATAGCAAAGAATTTTAGAAGTCTCAGGATTAGAATAGTATGCATGAAATAAAGCATTAATGTGACAGAGGTAAAAAATGTACTCAAGTGCATGGCAGTGTGGATGAACTGTGTAAAATGGGAAATTTTTTACCTAAAATAACTCAAAACGGGATTCTTTTTGGCTTTGCCAAGCCAGAAATGAAACAGCGCCAAAGGCACGCTAAACTAATGTTAAAAAATTAGTTGGTGTTTTTCCGGCTTTCAGTGCGGCCGGCCCCCAACCACCTCCACCCACCCCCTCGCCACCCTCGCCCCCTCCTCCGGAAATCGAGACTACGTAATGGGATCATTTCGTTGGGAGAGAGAGAGAGAGATTATAGTTGCGAGAGAGGGGTGGGCCGGGGAGAGTGGGCGCGACACGGCCCACGGGCTCTCCTTAACCTGCGGGGAGGACTTATATCCGCCATAAGGGCGGACAAGTGAATGCAGAAATGCACTCACTCGCGAGGGGAGGCGAAGCGGGTTAAGGAGGGGGAGGTGGTTCATTATTCCCCCATCGTCCTCCCCTTCCTCTGCGAGAGGCACTTGGCGGTCTAACTCGGGGTATAGCGTATACCTGTATACCTATACATATATATATATATATATATANATATATATATACCCCTTTTCTTTAAGTTCAATCGCGGAACGGAACCTGAATCACGAATCCCATTTCACGAAGGGTACAGAACGAAATGCAAGATAAGTTATTTGGCTGATAAAAGGCTTGAGTCCCCTTGGTAAATTCGGTGAAAAATATGAGTTTGGTCCTAACTAAATCGTTAAACGTCATTTTCAAGTGTTCCCCCACGGAAACGTGATCAAAGTGTAATAGAACCATTCTTTCTGAAAGTTTATCGGTTCGGCGTTGATTTTTGTATTTCTTTAAACTAGTAAACATAAATGAACCGTGGATATTCAATCACTCACCCTTTATTTATGGATATAATGTAAAGTACCAATGTATTAGGAAACATTAGGAAATGTCTAGCTTCCCTTAAATTGAAAGGAATAGAAGCAGCTTCGATGGATTTGGTCGGGACCATCCACGAAATGGGTTCCTCACGTTCTAATTTAGGTACTACCTACTCTTTCGTTTTTAATGCTCCCAATCTGCAAGCACCCTTCACCATTTTTTTCGTGGATGGAGATAGCGTTAGTTGTGTGTAAAGCCCAATGTGTTTAATCGTCATTGTATTCCATTTAAATTCCATTATAATTTTCTGAATACACACCACTCGCTTTGCTGTCTACGGTCTCAAATTAGTCTTTTAAAAAGCGCTTTAAATATCGCACGATCAAGTAAAGAAAGCAAACCAGAAAATTCTAATATATTTCAGATGGATGTCACGCAGGCCGTTACAGAGTGAGGTGGTTACTGGAAAATTCATGGAGCTCAACATCGCGTTCATTTTTTTTTCATTGATAAAATAATTTCAATGATAAATGAGCTTACTTTTGCAATAATATGTTTCCCAGTGGGAAAATTCTTGAGTCTTTTTATGCGTGGTAAACAGGGAAGTACATAATAATAATAAAATGCCTTTATTGAGGCGAGATTGAGACTAAAATAGTCCCTTCCTCCACCTAACCCCTACATACGGTAGAAGATATTTTTGGGGTCGCTAAATGCCTTTGGTTTAATGTTTGTAGAACATCAAACACCTGCACCTGCACTGCACAACCTGCACCACTGGAAAATCCACGATTTAAATCTTCAGTCTTCACCTGTTCATGTGTTAAAATTATCGGAGGCATTAATGGAGACGTGATTGAGTAACTCGCGATTAACTCCTCCGGTTGATACTCCAATTACGTTGCGGGTTAAGTTAATGGGTAATGAATTGAATTGGTACATTTTTAATTGAACTCGGTAGGCTGTAATTAAATATCTCTCGGATAGGAAATCAACTGGTACGTGGTTATTTGATAAAACAGGAATGAAGACCTATTCGGTCACGGAGATTACGTTTACACAACGTTTTTCATATCTATTTGCTAATGCAAATCAAAAAATCCGTCGGATTCCCACTCCAAGGAGGAGTAATCCAAGTGCCCTCACCACTGGGAGATTAAAAATATGCTGGTTAAAATAAGAGCAGAGATCCCTGAATTGAATCGCAAAAGTTCAATATCCAATTCCTTTCGGCGTCCATAGATGATTGTTCCAACGTGTTAAAATGTATATTTTGTCAAGAAAGAGGAAGTTAAAAAATTTTCTCTCGTGCAAAATATAAATTAAATTGTAAAAAACTAGTAGATTTCAATAGCGTCTCGTGAATTTTTCAGCAAGTAATTTGTGTGATAATTTATTGCCTAAGTACGTCACTTACAAAAAAGCTATTTCCTCACTATCGGAGTTATGTTTTCGCCATGAAACGCAGGAGCCTTTTAACTGATCGGCCGTGATTACGCCGCCGCGCCGGGGCCGGGTTCGAAGAACACTTAACGTGCGAGCACGATCAACGCCGTGAAAAAATTTGGATCGGCAAAACTTTCTCCAGAGTCGACCAAGTTAATAGTAGCATGAGTACATTGGGTATGCAGCAGACCGGATTCACGCTCATTCGTGATCATAAAGAGAGAATCACTCTTTATGCATTTTGAACGGTGTAATAAATATATTTTTCATATATTTTTTCCACCTTTGAGAATCATGAATTTGCGATTGCAACAAAGTCAATATCATGAAATTGTTGGTGGTATCGGCCGTTACTTCCTGGAAACGATTCACCATTAAAGATAATCAAATCTTGGTCATTCCACAATTGCACCATTGCAGTACTACGGTCTTGACGTCATATTCAGGTGAAATTCAACTTCAATTCCCCTGAACTGATGACTTTATAGTCGAAACCTGGGTGGTGCGAAAATAAAATTCTGGAAACACTAAGTTTTGTGTATCTCTTGTGATGAATTTGTCGAATCGGAAAATCGAAGTATTCCTCCCAATTCCACCAAGGTATAGGTAGCCGAAGAAGAAGAAAAAACAGACTCATAGTAATTTAGAATCAAAATAAATCATCTTAATTAGCCTTTAAAGAAAGTCTTTTAAGTAGTGTCATTAAGGTTTTGTGTATTTGCTCCAGGTTTCCGATACACATAGCATAGAATTTTTATAGACTCCGCTTCAAGTTACAGACACTCCGCTGGCATCCCCACGAGCAAGGAATCCAGTCTATAATATATTTATTACTACCAAAACAGAAATCACATATGTGTATATTTATCCATGCCTTTTCGTGACTCTGCTGCGAAAAAATGATTTAGCCCGGGATAAACTCATTTGTAAACATTTGATGCTCTAAAATGGGGCCCCTTCTTTTTTTTTAATTTCAAATGTAAATGATTATTTTCTTTTACCCACGTGACAACGTATTCGAACACTCCAATTGAAAAATTAAGACTACCCAACGAGAGGGACAAAAGAACTATAATGAACATTTTTATTTCAAAAGCTTTAAAACTAAAATCCTGTGTATTTAACTCATAATGAAACCTTTGGACTGTGCAATATGATAAAAACCATTGTAAATATAATTTATCGATTATAAAACGTTTATGAATGATTATAGATATGATTTATCGGAAATAATTCTTTTGGTCATTTGAAATACAGAATGAGTTCGTTCTTAGCAATAGTTGGAACACGGGCCTGAGCTTTGATTTCATTTCATTTTATATTTTCCCTTTGGATCCTGAGATGCAGAAACGTCTATCTCAGTAAATACGTTATTCTTTCTTTCTATACTTCTCCACAACCACATCTCAAAAGCCTCCAACCTATCTTGTCACCATGTCTCTACGACCAGGTTTTCGACCCTAATGAAACCATCCTCCAGATCAGCCTCAACGACCAAGTTTCCGAGCCATACAAAACTACACTCCATATCTTCCATTCTTTACTAGCCTTTTCTTTGCATCCTTGCCTAAGGTCATTGTCATCAATTCTCTCCTCCTCGTAAAAGCTTCTTAATCTAATGCGATCCTTCATCTAATATCCCTCCCGCATTGCCCACATTCGTCCAAAACACTGCATAAATAGCTAAAATTCTCTACCTGGTTAAGTTTATGCCCTCCCACTTTAATGTTTATTTTGGGTTTCCTATGTCTCTAGAACCTCATTACCTACGTTTTCTCTCATTAATTTTCATTGCATACCTATCACACTGGCTCACTATAGTGAACTCACCGATGACTGCAACTCCTTTGATCAGTGAGATTATTTCTGGCATGTTGTTTGGAAATATATCTAATATACTGATGCCCATAGTGGGGGATTTAACTATCTGGTCTAACGAGTGTTTGGCTAATATTCTTAGAAAGCCATCGCACGAGTCGCGGCTTTTAGGCGTATTAAGTAGGCTGTATGCGTCCCAATATATTGATGGTAGATTTATATCGCCGTCGACTATAACTACTCTGTTGCAATATTTTGAAGTGATCGTTGATATTTGGGCATCTAGCGCGAGTAGGGCATCATTGTTGGAATCTGAGGGTCTGTAAAATGAGCATATTAGTCTGTTGTGGTTCTGAAAGGTTTCCGGTGCTCCATCGCGTCGTACGTCTGGGGGCGACAACAGTTTCCTCCTCGTCCCAGAGAACATCTTCAGGTCGAAGTGATGATAACAACTGAGATAAGATGAAATATTCTTCAATACTTCTCGTGGATGCATGCCATTCAATATCGGTGTCGATAAGTATAGGTAGAAGAATTGAAATAAAAAGGCATTTTCAATCCTTGGCTGGAAATAATTTCCTTCGTGTTCTTTTGTCTCTAGAAAGCCTACTTTATCAAAAACATTTGCATTGGTTTAGCTTACACAGTTAACAATAGTGATATTGAAGGCTCACACTCGTCCTGCCCATTTGATACTGTTGCAATTGAGCAAAACAATTCCGCTTCAAATAGTTGCTTCAACAGTAAAACTCGTAAAGTACAATCCTATTGATTAAATTGAAGGTTGGTCAACTCTATACCGTCAAATTATTGATCAATTTATTAACCCCCATGTGTCAATATGTCCATCCTATGGCACTTTGCGAACTTGGCTTTAGTTCAACAGACTCATGTGATGTAACTTCATCGTTAATGTCAGAAATCGTCTTGGCAAGAAAACTAGGCATAATATCATTACCTTACCTTAATCCGGCGTTGATAAGCATTCTCCGTAAAAGCATGCTCCACTAATGTATGTAATGATTTTATTGTGGGGAAACAGGTTTTATGCGAATAGTCATGCGGCAAAAAATACCGCAATGTTTTTCTTAATCTCATTACATTGGAATCTTTGGAATTCATTCACACGGAATTACGTAGTTCCTCGTCACCATTACCAGTGCAAACGACTTTTAACTGACCATCATTGAATGGAGTAAGTATCATTAAATCTAAGCTGTTCACTTTGGTTAAATTAGTGCACTAAATATGTCTTAATAAGATTACCTTGCTATGCCAAGTGGGTTCCAGATTGCTTTAGATGATGGATGATTCATTGACCAAAAGAAAGATACTCATGTGTGACCTCATCAATAATTTGTCGGCGGAGGAAGAATTATTTCCTTTTATAAACGGAATGTGCTTGACAGAATTAAAAAAAAATAATCCAAAGCAGTTAACGCTTAATAGTGGGTTTCCTAAGAGGTCTGTTGCTGTTAAATTGGAAAAGTGAGAGCCCGAAAAGTAAGTGAAATTTCATAGCATTACCGGGCTAGGCTACTTAGCTTAAAGTATTTCTCATTGAGCACTATCTGTGTCATCTGTTCTTATCCATTATCGTTGGCGGGAAGAATGAAATTTTAAACCTATCCGATATGCAGTCTATCTCTCTGATCTTATATCTGTGATCCCTCCTATAGGTATAACTGGGTTAGTGAAACATCTTTAGTAAAATCAGAAAATAGACCAGCTCCTAATATATGAACGACAAACTAACAAAAAATTATGTAACACAAGCATACATCATGTTGGGTGGAATTCGTAGAAGTTTCTTATCTTGTTGAACTAAAGAATTACCTGCAAACAAAGCATACCTTATTATTTTCCTCAGCGGTAACTGTGGTAAGGCCAGAATTTATTTTGCTAGTGTCACCTGAGCGGAAGAGCAGAGGAAAACAAAATATACATGCATTAAAATGTTTATCAATTATATAACAGTTTTTTTCAATGATATAGCAGTGATGAGGGCGTGGTAGTCCAGTGGTTAGAGCGTTGGGAGGGCCCGGGTTCGATT
>LYUA01004384.1:89902-107560 GCA_002093875.1 Calopteryx splendens | reverse complement strand
CCCTACGCGCTCGCCCCCACCCCCAATCCCTCTCGCCATTCCCATCGCACCCCTCCCCTCCCATCCCCCCCGCCCTAGGCGGGGAGCCGAAACAAGGACGAGGAGGGAGGCAAATCGTCCTCCCGGGGTCGAATTAACAATCGCCACACTCCGTCGCCTGCGGACCCCCGTCCCCCAATCCATCTCTCCCCGCAGGCGGCCGTGATTCCCCCTTCACCCACCCCACAGGATGCCAATTGGGGTCGGTCGGACCCCCCACTGGGCGAACAATAGCGAGTCGTATTAGCCGGGGCGGGGACGTTTAAAAGGAGCGAGGGAAGATGGTGGTTGTGACGGAGGGGATGGCGGTCCAGAAGATCCCCTCCACAAGGTTATTGTGCTGCCACTCCCCCGGCAATTGAAGGGCGTGAAGCGACGCGGGCGACCTTTCTGCTAGATCTCAATTACTCACTCACTCACTCTCGCTCGACGACGCTATCTAGGGCAGAGGAGTCTCGCCCGAGCGAAATGCATTTGTGTGCATTGTGCCTCATTTGGTATGATCGTCATCAACGATATCTTTCCCTCATTTCAAAACCTACTTATTAATCATTGAGCATTCCTGTGTCGAGAGGAAGGCACCTTCGCTCAAATTGGTCGGGGTATGTCCACGTAGGTTATATAGTCTAGTAGTACTACGTTCACTTCAAGCTGTCAGGAAAGATGTGGCGCCAGGGATTCAGTCAACAATCGATAAATGGTGATTTGAAGCTAGGGGTTGTATCAGGTTTGGGGTATGGAGTAGGTTAGCCAGAAAGAGTAGTGGATTCTTTCGAATAAAATAATTTGTGCTTGCTGCCATTATTCACGGATACGTTCAGTTAGCAACGGAACTACCAGGACCTAATTGGACCCGTAGGTACTCCGTGAAGTTTACATTCTTTAGGTTCTATTTGCACATGTAGTTATTGAAGGAAATGTACTAAAATGAAGGAAGTTTCCTTAATTATCCGAAAATACGTCATTAAATTTTTGTCGTCATATTATAATTGTTATTTCATTAGGTACATTGATTCTATTTTTTTAAATTAGTTTAAAAAGTCTTAAATGGAAATATCTATGAAGAGAGATGAAAAAGGTTCCACTTTTATTAATCAAGAAGAATTTTAAGAGTTCAAGAAATATAGCAATCAGTTTCAATGGACATAAAACCTATCGTGAGAAACACAAGGAGATGATGCGAGGCCGCCATGAAGAAACTAGGGTTCATTAAACGGGTCGTAGGTAAGTGCATTGATAAGGTATGGGAGAGATGCTGTATGACATTAGTTAGGCCATATTTAGAATATGCATCTAGTATTTGGGATCCATCGGAGAAAGAATTAATTAAATAATTAGATAAAGCTCAAAGGAGATCAGCTAGATTTTTGAAAAAAAAAATGTGATGAGAAAAGGGTAAGCGTGTCGGGGTTGTTCGAGGAACTAGGACGAGTGTCACTATAAGATAGGAGAGAACATGCAAGACTAAGACTTATAGGTATAAAGTTACAGGGCAGTCAAGTTTACTCGTGACGCTGAGGGAATTATTAATTCATCACACTGCATCGGCAGACCAGATAAAATAAGAGAAGTAGACTGCACCACCAATAGATATAAAAACTACTCCTTCCCTGACACTATTCGGGACCAGAAAAGGAGAAGAACTAGGAACTATAATAATCTTGCTGACAGGTATTGGGATAACAGGATAGATAGATAGGTTGGTTAATGGAGGGATAGTTGCATTTGAGCGGTGGCGTATTTGGTTGTATGCTATGTATGCTCCTTAATCTCTTTCATTTGCATGTTACCTTTATTTTTTATTTTAGTATGCAATGCTGGTTTTGCATGAATCTCTGTATTATTAAACGTAGGTCTGCGTTACCATTAATTTGTAGTGCTTGCATGTGTCGCTTAATGTATTGTGTATTATTATTTCATGTGTCACTCTATGCGGTGCATGGCCCCTTTGAGTAGTGTTATTCCTTTATCGCATGCCTGGTGTGAACTCACCCCCTGCCAAACACCGCAGCGATGGCTCGTAGGGTACTACGTAGATATAGCTATGTGAAAGTCACGCATTCACGGAATACTCTCCACAAAAAGTACACCACGCCCATCATAAGCTATGATAGCTGTCTTCGAATTCATAAAATTAAAACTATAACTTTCGCACTGATATTTATCACATAGGTACAGACTGACAACAGTTTTGACGCTGCGTGGAATTTTTAAGGATTTTATTAAAATGAATGTAATAAGTGAACAAGGTTATAATGTCACAGACATGAATGTTACACCTATTCTCCCAAGATCCGCTCGAGAGTCTCTCTCTCTCTCTTGGATGCAATGAACTTCCCGTTAGCGAGTGTGAGCAAACAGGCACAATGCGCTCACAACCACTACATGCCTGCACTCTAATATGCTGAAATTCATTTTGAAAGAATGGTTTGACTTAAGAGGGATTCGAGTTTGGCTATGCTTATTGTGTGATTTCCGTACGAAAACTTTGGTAATCAACCCCCTTGACGAGCTATTCGGACATCTTGGATCGAGCTCCGGACAGGTCAAATAACTTTCTTTTCCCACAAATCTCCTCATATCAGAGAATATTATAATGCGCATCGAAGGAGGTACCATATGAGAGCAAATTAAAGTTTGGACAAGGAAGTAGATTTTAAGGTCATCCATTGTATTTGCTGTAGATAATACCGACAGGTTAGAACGACAGACATTTTAAGTAATTATTTCTTGCTGTTGGATAAAAGTTTAGCATTGCATGTTATTAGTTAGGTTTTTACGTGTTTATTTATATTGGTAGGGGCGTTTAACATGCACAGTGTGTAAACAGGTTATCAATAGTTATTGCGAACACCTATTACCATTTTATTGTTTTTTTCCAAATATATATATTGACAGTGCCCTCTGTGCCAGTGCGACTTCAGCGTTGGTACATATATATTAATGATATTAGAAAAGTGATAGGTAAACGAAACTGCTTCAGCAAATGCACATGCAAGGCAGGATAGCCAATTCTCAAGCCTTGATAAAGATGAAAATATTTGCTTCGGTATGAGTTGTATTTATTAGAGGAGGCGATTGAAACCTGGGTAATTTTGTGCCAATAGACATAGTTGGGTAATCTCTATGTTGTATGGAAATATGTTATTGACCTGTGGTTGGACGGGAATAATTCAGCATTAGGCTACTATCAACGAATAGTTCCGAAGGGGCGCTCCGTTAAATGACTCTTCTGACGACCATGGCACTCAACTTTAAGTGCACGCCAGCTGGAACACAAGCGTAGATTAGAAACCACTAAACATTTGTTGCTAGTTGGATTAGAACTCGAGCTCACGGCGTATAAATCAAGTAGGTAAAATACTATGAAATTGTTTTAAGAATGAAAAACATTGATTTTACTAAATTTTAAACACTGATTTACATCATAAACCATATTAAATCATGCATGAAGCTAATTTCCGATTACGGCATATGAGGTATGCTACAAACCTAGACACTTTCTATAAAGTTAATGAAATATTATTTGTCGATAATCATTATGCTGTCATCATTGCTTCATTCAATATTTGGTATGTACCTATTTATTTTAATCCAAAAGGCTAATCATTGCTATTTTTTGTGGGCGCATTGGGTAATAAAAATACATCGAAATAAATTTTCTGCTTTAATCAAAGGGGTAGTAACGTGAAGTAAACCTCCAATTCCAATTAAAATACATAAGTGGAAATTTATATGTACTTAATTCAAAATGAATTTACCTGTCGACTATTCAGATCTGAAATGACAAGTAATGTGTAGCACTGCTATTTTTGCATCTAAAAATTCAAAGGAGATTTATATGAATGTAATCCAATGGCAAAACTATTGGACTAAAAACCGCCCAATGCTCATCATTTTTTTGCAAGACTATCTTTACTCATTAATGCCGAGTACAAAAGCAGAAAAGGTTTGAAATATCAATGATATTAAAACTATTGGAGCATCAACCTTATAATCTAGTATCTATCTATCTAGAGCTATGTATCCTACGAGTTATGACATAGCCTCGAGGTCTTGGTGAATGGCCAATTTGAAAATCACAATTTATACGCATTTAACGCATATTCAAAATAGAATAACCCCTTTGTTTAATTGCAAAATTAAAATTTGGGTCCCTCCGACCTTTCCCCTTGTCACATGCCCTCGCGACGGCTTGCAGAGTAGATATAACTTCTTTTTAAGGTGAATCTGATCCGCAAAATTTTCCAAGAATATTTCGAATTTGACTTCATCTCGAGTTTCAGAACATAAAAACATTCTTTTAGAGCCATTGAGTGACTTAAGATTTTATCTCCATCATCATTTATCACGGTCAATTTCAGACTTGGTTTGATTCCGTATTCTATTCAGTCATATTATCAGTTAATCTATTCATGCCTTTGTATTTCTTTTATTTATTCGCTTGCTAAGTATTATTTATTTCTTGTAGATATCTCCATTTGGTCCACCTCTTTAGTTCTTCTCGTTCCTATTTCCTTCATTAAACATCTTCAGCAACCTCACAAGTCTTAAATGTTCCAATTAAGTCAATTAATTATTCTTCTTTTCAATGATTTCACAAGAAGTCGTTTCCATCTGCTCTCCTAAGGATCATTCTTTTCATTAGTTCTGCAATCTCCACCTTCCACCATCATTATTCCGTAGAAAAATATTTTATTTGCGTTCTTTTTTCAGCTGCCTCTGTAAAAGATTATGTCCCCAAGATAAAGAAAAAATTTATTTCTTCGAACTAACAATATGTACTTCTTTTTACATTTTGATTGATGGTAGGAGCAAGGTAGTGTAATTAGTTGTAACCGTTTGGATACCGTATAGCTTTTGGATAGTGAACGAAGTGTCTCAAGTTCAAAGATAATGTCAACCTTTGTCAATCGAAACTATTTATATCAGTGGTGTGATTTGCTGGTAAACTGAACTTCATAAGGAACGCTGGGAAAGGGACATCCGTAACTTTGTATGTGAGAATTCCCCATCACTTAGGCTTAGTACGAGACCAGCTCTACCTTCACCGAATTAAATTCGATTTTTGGGTCGAACAAATTTGTTTTTAAATATTTGCGTCTAAATTTGAAAATTGCTCGACCGGTCACGGTTATAAAAAACTGTGGAGGAAAAATATCGGAAAAATATAAGCCAGGTGGGTGGACCCGGAACCTAGTTGGTGCAGAGGTGGGAGTGGTCACACACTCAACGGGCCGTAAAGGTCATCAGGAGTTGGTACCTAGGACGATAATCTTTGGTATTTCACAGTATCTAGGGACTGGTATCAACCCCTGACAGTTATACTATGAATTATTAATGCCTTATATGTTAATAGAGAGATTAGTACGGTGAGGCTTTCTATTTTATTTAAATTACGGCAAAGAAGCACCTACGACCGAATTGGGATTCAGCCCCGCGACATTTGTTTTAGCAGGGGAGCACACTGGCCAACAAACCAACCCGGGCGGCAGTGGGGCTCGTGTGGTCCATATCCGCACACCGGAACTTCCGCGCCCTTCCGCTAAACCCTCCGTCCCTCGCCCCCACCCCCACACCCCAACCCCCTCGACCCTCCTCAAAATTCTCGTGTGTGCATTTCCCTGAGCTCGGGGAAGGGGGATGACGCCGCCCCGCTCCATGGGAAAGTGGTGTGGTTAGTATCCGCCATCGGTTCCACCAGCGACCATTCTCACCCTCCCACCCACCCCTCACACACGCAAATCTACCCCCTTTCACCGCCAACTGCCGCAGTTGCCCAAATCCGATGGAAATGGTTTCGAGGGCGCCGTGCGTTTTCCGGTCTTCTTTTTTTTTCTCTTCGGGGGAAGCGATGGTGAGTGGTGTGCGGGACAGTGTACTTTTCTGAAAATTAAATTTCACTAGAAAGGGAGCGCTCTTCGTTAATCGTACAAAGCGATCGATTCAAAAAAGTGTATTTTTACTCGAAGAGAACCGATAAAATCTGAGTATGACGTGAAAAAATCAGTGATCAATCTGAAGTTTGTTCAAATACGTGAGGTCCTTACCCTCTGGCAGGAAGAACTGGTTCTCGAAAGATTACGTTGTTTAGTTGAAGCGGGGAGGGTGGGGATAGCAAGGGGTGTCTCCTGGGATTTGAATCCAGACCCTAGGATAGTTAGTAACCGAATTATCTACGGAATCGTAACCAAGGGATCTAAGTATTAGAAATAGGTTTCTTAAGTTTTATGATATAGCTGTGATGAGCTGTGTGTTTCTGAGTCGCCGAATCTTCCTGAGGAACCACAGATGGTAGATATAAGGTAAGGAAACGGGGTTAGCACATGGTTTCCAGCAATCAAACCAACCTTCGGGTTCATTGTCATGTCATTGTCATGTCATTGTCATTGTCTTGTTTGATCATTAGTTTTTTCGAGGAAGTGATTTACGAAAGGAAAGTGGGACAATTAAATCTGCCTTAATTGTGTAATCTTCTTATTTGGTCAAATTGATATTTGTGATATATTATTTCATCAGGTAAAGTCGTCACGTTGTGGACTAGATATTGTGGTCTGAACCTTAAAAGTTTCGGTTGCCCATTTTAAATATACTATATTTACGCTAAATTTCGATAAAATAGGTACAAACGGTTGTTTCAAGAAATACACTTTTTTCGCATTAGTAGCTATAATATACGTTGTTAATTTTTCTAAAAGATTGACGCAACTCTGTATAAAGTAGCTGAATTCATAAAAATAAATTTTTGAGTGACTCTTTTATTCGGAATGTATGAGTTGAAAGTTTTTGAAATGTTCCATTTGAAAAGGCAAGTTCAAAATGCAATCCACTGCCTATTTCCAGGGAATAACTTCGATATGGTATCAATACCTATTTGGTACCTAGTTGGTGCTCTGTTGACATAACCAATTTATTTGTAGCACTACTGCTTGATCTCTTGAAGATTTATCGCACTCGTGGGGTGAATCTTTGTTTGTACTTTGAAATTTCAAGAGGGTGAGCATAGGCAGATGGAGGCTTTAGGGTTGAGCGTGTTTGAGGTGATGAAAAAAGTAAGTTGAGAAGAAGAGAAGGAAGGTAAGTATGGTGAGGGAAGAATGGACAGAAGGGAAGCGGGGGCAGAAGGGAAGGCTGTGCTGAGAGTTGAGAGAGGAAGGAAAGGTAGTTGATCGGAGGATTTTAAAAAGACATACCTAAGGCGGATAAAGATTTTGAGAGGCAGTGGGATATAGACGCATGTAAAAGAAACAAGGGGAAGAGCAGGAGAAGAATATTCATTTTGCGTGACATTAAAATGATCAGTAATTGTGTATGGTTAATGAAACCAAATCGCGTTTGCAAATTAAATTTCAGGAACCGTTCAATGGTGATCCACAGGGGTGATCGTCATTATTAATAATCCCTTAAAAATGATACTCCATATACCTCCAATTAAGCTTGGGAAGAGCGATTGTAAATAACTGCGACGAAACCTTACCTACAGAATTATAACTGGTATTGTTTTTATGGTGAAGGTTTGATTTCAGCAAAGCAGCTCCCTTATACCTACTTTCAGCAAGTTTTTGAAGTTCATATTTTTATCACATCCTTTCTCCCATCTGTATTCGGATCTCCACTCCTCTGCAGAATGCACGTCATTGAGACGTCAAACTGTGCAGGGAGAATGGGAGGAGGACCAATGAGAGATTAAATTTGCTGGAACAGGGTGTCGGTCACTTGACGTCTTCATAAACTCGGCGGCGGGAGCTATTCATTCCGTTCGGCGGCCGCCAGCTGCCACATCCCGGACAGCTGCATCTCCAGCCGATTCATTCATTAAAGTTCACTGAATCATGCTGGATATGGAGGAATGCTTCATTTATTCGTCGAAGGGATCGATTTGCCTATTGGTCCCCGAACGCCAGTATACTCTGTTGAAGCAGCTTCCTTCCGCCGTTTTTACTTATTACTTTCGGTTGTCGATTGTTTCTGTGATGGGAGGGAGAGAGAGAGTGGGAGATATTTCGAGAGCTCACAACGGTCGTCCTTCGCGTCGGAATTGACGACTATGAATTAGCTAGCAGGAAATTTTGGAAGTGGAATTTTGAGTATTTGTTAATGTTAGTAATGAAAAGCTGAAAATCAAGCTACCCATAAGTGTTGCCTCGTTCCCTAAAAACTATCAGGTACACTTAATGGCCTTTTAAAAATACCCATGTTTTATTAATTACCTGTGCCATATTACTACGTATAAAATATGCCATTTGTCACTTAATATTATAAAATTGATGTAATGAAAATTATACACATCTTTTTATCGTCACAATTATATTTTATAATAATTATAGAAGATTATCCTCCGGTTTTGAGTTTTATTTATATACTTAGCTCCGTAATCACACTGTAGTATTTTCTCCCGATATCAATGTTATACGATAGTGTTTAATTATCTTATATCCATTGTTATTCCCTTAATCATATCTTTAAAGGTGTAACCTCATTCATGCCACTCAATGTCAGATATTTAAACCTAATTTCGTGTTTTTCTAACGATTTATATCATTCTATATTAAGGAAAATGATAACTAGCCGTACCATGTCTGTAGTAACTTCTCAGCATCTTTTATTGCATCCGATAGGTATACTCTGGGTTTCCATGGAAATAAATCAACAACCCCCGGGTATGTTCAACGCTTAATGACGCAGATAATCGTTAAGGAGTTTTTAATCGTAAGCATACAAGTAATATTTGCTCTACTAACAAATCCAAATCTTCCTCACCATCGCTCTTATCTATTTATTCCGAGTTTATAACTGGGGTTCTGTCATCACGTTTTGTGTGAGCATTTGTGTTTGTGTGTGTATTGGTGTTTGTGTGCATGCTCCTCGTGGACGTGACCCAATATTACCACAAGGAGATGCGCCGCTCAATCAAACCGTGGAACGCGATCCTTTAACCCTGTTTTGGAGTTTTCTCTCATGCCAAGCGTACTGTTTGCGCCTTGTGAATTCGGTCGAAAATTTGGTCACATTTTGGTTTATGGAAAAACTGAGAGATACGAACGAGCCTGCTGTTTGGCGAAAGTTATACAAACCTATAAGGCGAGTGACATCCGTTGCTAATGAGTCACATTCCGGTGATCTTCAAAGTTCAATCATACTCATCCTTCTCCTTTCCGTCGTCTGGTATTCTTTCCTCGCCAATATATCACGCCTATTTCGAAAGGGGGCGACCATGATTCTACCTTGCGGTTCAATGTTTTTTTTATTTTCAAATGTTTGTCCTGACAAAACCCTTAAAAACTGTACGGGAATATGGTTAAAGTCTGATACAGTAAAAAAAAGAGTTTAAATTGCATTTAAAACACCTGTAGCAGCTAAGTAAACGGAGATATTTAACTGGATTGAGTACTTATCCTTCGGAGAATGTTTGCCCTAGCATATTAGTTATTCCCTTCGTACACCAAAGGAGTTTGCTGACAAAGAATAAACGGTCACGCTTTGGCGATACAAACACGCGCGTTGTATGTCAAACACAACACGAACGGCACTCCGCAAACCCTCCCAAAGTCAAACTTAAACGAGAAAGAATGCAAACAAAGAAGTATATTTACAAAATGCCAATAAACTGCTCCAACTCATTCTGGGAGTCCTTGAGTAATCTCGGGGACTCTTCGGGCGTCTGGCAAATAGGGCTTAAGTAACGAGATATTGAATTATAGAAAGGAAAGGCAGCCGAGAGAGAGAGGGGGAGGAAGTGAGGGAGAGGGGGGGGGTGCTGAGAGGGGGACCAGGTAGCCGGGGACGGAGGGTACAACCCCCTCGAAGTCTCCGACCCCGATTGTTTGCCGATGCTCGGAAACCGCCCATCGATGCGAATATGACAACTGGGATCGACTCGTTCCGATCGATTGAGGTCGCGGAGGAGGGAAAACATTATTCGCCGGCCCATTCGAGACGGGGGTTCTTCCCTCGAATGTCAACACGGGTTATATTTGAAGTTCCTCGAGAGAGCGACACTCACTTTTTAACCCGTTGAAGATTCACTCGTTAAGGATTGAACGAAAATCCAGTTTCCATCGCTCTTTGCCGTGCGCCGCGAAATACCGAGCCGTTGGCGCCGTGCTTGCTGGCGGAGGCTCATCCCCCGGGGGAACTTCCATCTTTACGTTGAATTATTCGACTGAAGTATCTGGTATTTTTTATTCCACGTTTGTCCTGCATTTGGAGATTTATCCATAACCTTCTCTGCTTGCCAAGTATTTTCTTTACTTAGGGCAGATTTTCGTATAAAAGATAGACGGGCGTCTAAACTGGACCACGTCAATCAAACCGAGGTTTCTGTAATAATGGGACGACTATCAGTAATATAATGAAATGATTTTTGCAATACAGTGAATGCGAACTACAAGTGTTCACAAATTCGTGAGCACTGCATCTCAGGAGAATTATTTTTCTGTGATGAAATTCAGTTTTTTCCGTGAACGATGTTTTTTTTTATCACGTGGCTAAGGCTATAAGGAACGTTAAGGTTGCTTAGTTGCGAAATAACATCTTTTTTAATATTGACGCGTAAACACTTGATTTTTGTTTTTAATATCATAATAATAGCTTCCGGCCTTTTGGGCGTAAAATAGGCGCTTTCAATTATTTATTCAAAACGGGGCAGTCTCCCAATTTTTAGTTTCTGATGAGTTCGATAATTTGAACCTGTCAAAATTAGGAAATATATCAATTTAACCAGTATGCAAAAAAAATACCAATATAAAACGCTTCGTTTACGCTCCGTACATTTCCAGTCTACCATTAATTATTACGTTAAAAATTATGAATGAAAAATATTGGAGAAATGAAACATTCTGAAGGTATGGGGAGTCAGTGATAGTAAGGTATCTATTTAATTACATTCAAAATATGGATGGTGATATTTTTAAGATATAAATCTGTCAGATAAAAAAAATCTAATTTCATTTAAGCGGGAAACAAGAAATGCAATCTTAAATTATTGAGAAGTGTCACCGCTCACTTTCACTCCGCAACTTAATTAAAATTATGGGGGCCGATGGGGCCTACCAAGAATATATCTCCAGGGTCACGTTCCCTTTTGAGTTGCTTCTCCCGAGTTGCATATTTAAGCGCTGAAAAGGTCGTGGGGATCCCAGGAAGGGCCATAAACCCCTATAAAAAAACATTCCGCTACTCAAAGAATGCTACTGGTGGTTCTTTTCATTTCCAATACATTATGTTTTGTAACTCTTTGCATTGGAGTTGGCAATAAATAGGTAGGGATGATTAAAATAAGCTACATTTTTCATTTTTTCCAAGCTGAAGTAAATCCACTCGTACGCGGAAAGCTTAAATTCACCGATAAGGTATTCGTACAGGACTTTATACCGAAATTGTATAACCGAACCATTTGATATTGTATGGAGAAGTTTGGAATTAATGTAGATGAAATATAATTTGAAAGGTGTGAGGTAGCCGATTTCTCAAATATGTTTAAAATACTAGGGTAAATAGTAGTAAACTTAAATAATATTCTACATATGCGAGACGAGCCCTTAGTAGTAGCAGTAGCATTTTAAGAACTATATTTTGAAATTTAATTTTCACCCTTAGATTTTTGGGTGTGTAAAATTCATTGAGCTAGATCTTATGTTGCGGAATATTCTTGTAGGGGTTAAATCGAGGGTCCGAAAGATCAGTAGTTGTTTGTGGCATGTTATGTCCGAAGTGTATAACAATACGTCAAAATCATTAAGATCAATTACGTAAGGCAATTCAGAGACAAATTAAGAACTGTTATGAAAATAATTAAATACAAAACATCTTTTCTTGTTTGGCTTAGAGCAAGAACTTAAAAAAAAAAGGTTTTGTTTTATAAGCATAGAGAAAAACACAAAATCAATTACCAGTAACCGATGTATGTAATATCTCTATTTATTTATTTGAAAACGGCAAAGCGTAACGATTAATCGGGAGAATTTTGTCACACTAACTACAAAGAGTTTTCACGAAGTCGATACCGAGCTATATTGCTTATCTCACGATAAAATGGTATAGTCACCCCATTTCATCAAAACTCTTTGAATAAAAAATGATGGGCGGAGTCACTCCTCTTTTATCAATATTATTTATAAATTTTTCATTAATTTTCAGTTCAGCAACCATACAAGGATATTTATTCTGTCCCTTATTAGGTCCCTTATTTATTCTGTCGACTATTTTAGTGATCCTACTTGCCCTCTTCAATGAGCATTCTCTAGCTTCCCAAGTAGACACCTAGCTAAACCACTTATCCGAACCCGAATGCGATAGTTTTAACCAACTTCATTAAAATTACTAGGCATTTTTATTCTATATTATAAGTATAGAGAGCAATTCTTGTAAATTTTATTTTTTAAATGGGTCTAATGATTTTGATGAAACATGGTGAACATATTGTTTTCAGGTGCAGGATAACTAATTGAGCTGGGTTTCGAATGTATGCAAATTCCTTCAAGGGTGGGAGGCTAGTTACAATTCGCTAAAACGATTTTTGTTGCTAAATTAATAAATGAAGAGTCACCATTTTTGGGTCACTGGTAGTGTGTTTTATACTTCGTTTTCAGGGGAATATAAAATTTTGTTACAAAGGTTCTCGCTCTACTGAAAAAATAAAAATGATTCCTCATATATATTTCTTTGTTGATTTTTTTCTATTTTATCTCTGATTCATCTTAAATTGTCGATTAAAATGATTTTGATTTATTATGCATTGGAAACAATACCAAAATATATTTTTTAATGGATAGTACATTTATCCATCCCTTTACCGAACCAAGTGCAGTCAGTCTTCCAATTAATACTAAATAGTGGGTATGAAAAGGTTAGTTATTTTAAAGAATTATCTCTTGGGAAAATTCCGTGATAATTATTCTGGGCCAAAATCCAAATCAGAGAAAATGACTAATTAGTCCCATAAGATTTATCGTCCCTGGCAGACATTTAGTTGGTGTTGGTCTATAAAATCCAAAACATGGGTAAAGAAAAATTGGTAAAATATCCCTGAGAACCAATCAACGTTTCTTGAGGACCATAAGGTCCAGTGGTGATTGGGTTTTCTATCGTACTGGCGATGAGTCGTCACTTGCTACTTTAGAGGTCGCTAGTTCAAATCCCATCCAGGCAGGTTTATCTAATCCAAGGGCATAGATTTCTGATTTTTCTTGTTGGTTGTCTCAAATTTATTAAATTTTACGGTATTGGGTTTGCATACTTGTGTATAAGAAATAAAATATTATTATTAATATCATTCGTTCGTAAGATTTCAGTCGAATGGATATCTTACTAGCAAATGGTTTCCTTAACTCTTTGCTAATTTGTGTACGAAATTTATAAGTGAATAATTGCAATATTTATTGAATTCAAAGTTCATGCCTTCGATTGGTACATGATTTTTTTAATTTTGACATAGCACAGTGCATTAATTAAATTTCATTTTTGCTTTCCATGTTCACAAAAGGCTTCCATTGCCTCCAAGATTTATATTCGGCCATTACATCATACCTCGAAGTCCATGTCAACTGTCTCACCTCTCACGCCTCACGATCTCTTGCATCACATTATTCTGCAATTACAAGGTACGTCAGTTGAAAACCCTTTAATGAAATTTACTTCCTATTTCAATCCAGTTTCAAAAGAATTAATCCTTGTTTTTATCAGTCCTTTCTCACATGTGAATCACATGTATTTAAAAACCTATGAATGGCAGTGCTATTTTACTAGTTACTCTTGGATTTGTTCCATTGTACTTAATTTATTTCCATTTCTACCTTGGTAATTGGTATAGTTTTAGTAAGATTGCGGGTATTTAACACAGATTTAATAGAAGCATATTAAGCTTTAGAAATGTAGTACATACTCTTCACGATCATTTTTTGGGCTGCTAGGTTTTTTCTACTATGTTCCTTCACAATAAGTTTGCAAGGAGTTGTGGGTTAAATACACTTGAAGTTATCTATTTCCCAGAAATATTGAATAATACTTATATATGGGTGGCATTAATCTAATAAATTATATTTAAATCCCAACCACCTCTGCCGTATTAAGTTGAATATTTCACGGCATTTATCTCTTCTCTTGACACATTTGGAAAAAACCTTTGTTTACAAACAAAGACATACAGATACTATTGAATAATACTATAACAATTTTTACAATACGTACCTACGTAAAATGGTAAAATTTTGAGCTGAAAAAGAGAGGGGTTAAATTAATTAAAATGTCTTTGGTTACTTATTACTGTAAATAAAATAAGCCGTTTTGAATCATAAAATGCTAAAAATGGTACTTTTTTGTACAGAAATGGCAGGGATGAGGACGAAAGCAAGGCCAACACTTTGGATGACTTGCTGATTACCCGCTTAGTAAACCTGGGATCGATTTTCTGTCGTTTTGAAAAACAGACGACTACGACAACGACTCCCGCTACTTATACATAGTGCGGGTCGTTCCTCTCTAAGTTGGACCTTAAATTATAAACCTTGGCATCCTTTATTATAAGAAGACAAATACTAAAGTGAAGAAATTCTACAGTTTTCTTAATTTTCCTGATCCCAATAATAAGGTGCTTTAAACGTTTATTGTAGAAGACCGAAATACTTGACAGTGTCATGTCTCTTCCACATTAAGGATAATCCAATTATTATACATTAAAGACGAAGTTTGTCTTATATTGATTTGATATTTGTTACCTATATGTCAATAGAGATACGTAGGCACTTCTGCCTAAAATTATGTCTTAAACTCCATAGGTATGCCTAAACGTCCAAATAGAAATCAATTAGATAAAAAAGTTGATCAATTAATATATAATTTTTCTGGTAAGTCGTGATGGAAGTGATACCATGTGGGTTATTCCACATCAATTCAGCAAACAATTTTTCCTTGACCTCTCCAATGTCTCTCAAAATCATTTTATAGGAATTCATTCACCCCAAACAAGAAATCCTAAAACCTTTTTGTGAAAAAAAACTTTTGTTGATTTATGCGGTTTCATAAATTTTCCGCATTTTGCCAAAAAACGGTGCTTCAAGCCGTTTTTTTGCTTTTTATTCTAATGTAACAATTAATTTAATGGTTGATATTAAAGATTAAATTATGGTAATAAAAGCAACTATAAAAGATTGAAATATTTTTACTAATTTTTATTAAAATTAACAATTAAAATTATTATTGAGCATTATTTTATAAAACAAGGCACCTCCGGATCGGCCGGCACTTTTTTTCAGACTTATTTCATATATGTTTAATTTTATTGAAAAAGAATCTCATGATAATTCATAATCAAGATTTAAAAGAATATTAAACATTTTCATTATTTTCTCGTCCGGCGGGGAATGATCCTACCTGGAGTTCGCATACAGTGGTCAATTGATTTCGGACATTTACAAAAGTTTTTGCTCTCCATCATATTTTGTAAAGGTTATGAATTAAGGTGCAACCCACTGAATTTTTATGGGGAACTTTAATTATATTTCATCCGACATATTCATTGAATAATTTGTAAAAACAATTACTAAATTAAACTACCATTCATTTTGTTCTCATTGACATGCGAGGTTTTAATCCAAAAGCTGTCAAAACTATCACGAAAAGTAGGACAGGTTTTAAGCTAGCATTATTTTAAAACCTCTTCTGCGTGTCTAACTAATGAACTATTTATTATTATTTGACACCAGAGTTTCTTCAACCAAAGGCATAAGTAACTAATCCAGTTAATACCTTCAGACAAACTACTAATGCATATTGATTGAGGGACCTATGGGGTTTTCAAGAATTTTACATAATATTTTGAAAAACTGCAATTTTATGCATAAATACTTATATGCTTGCGTAAAAGTGTCCGCCAAGCTCATGATAGTCTCAATCTAATTACCGTCCTTGAATTGCACCAAAAGACGTCATGGAACACCACGTAGCATTTTCATATGAAAGAAAATATTTTGGAATGGAATCGCATGTGATAATTGAAAAACCCTAGATGGGCGAAGAAGTACTCCGAGATGATTGGAAAATGAATGCACGTATTTCCTGTTATTTATTACTATCCCTGGTGGTAGGCAACTCTCTCTACACTCATTGTATCCTACGTGTGTATGCATCTCGCGATACGACTTAAAAATGGTTCTGTGAGGACGGCTCAAGTGGCCAAAGGGGTTCAGGTGCCTACGGGATCGTCACGAACAAATTGTAGGCATAAATATTTTAAAATACTTGCGTGACGAAATGATTCCCAGAGGAAGCTGGGAGTCAAAGGAAGCGATGGTCAGCTAATATCATTTGCCGTATTTATATTTATGGTGGTAGAATTTCTATGCCATCACGGAAGATTAAAAAAAGTACAGAAAGAGTGAAAGGAATCTCGGCGTCATTGTTAGGCCTACGTTAATAAAGTCGTATGAAATTTAACATCCAATCCAATGAATGAAAAAAGCTTTCCTCCGGATATGGAATCGGATGAAAATAAGAAAAGCTCTCCTCAAACGGTGTTGGCGTCGAAATTTGTTCGAAAAAAAACATCCCGGTGATATAATCGTCCCATTCGCGCTTACAGCATATCCTTTACCTCAATATTAATAACTACTGTTTTCTAACGCGTGTTGTAGGGCTCAGCCACTATCAGGAATTATTTTATTTAAAAATTGGGGAGTAAGCTGTCTGTAAATAAAAATATAAGGAAGGAAGAAACTTATTTATTGTGAAGGAAGAGGGCATTTTATTCGTTTTTAATTGGATGGGTACGTCAGGAGACAGAAGGGCCAATTCAAACAACATGTAAGTAAACCTGGGACACAAATTACTTTCAAAGCCCCTATGAGTAATAAAACCTTCACTATAAATCTTATGTTTGTATTAGACGGCGGGTAAAAATAAGTAAATATGTACAGAGAGGAATAATGCTACGATCATTTATTGCCACACATTTCACTATTAAGAGGGGTCGAATGAAACGATGGCTTAGTTTGGAGTGTGGTTTAGGTACTAGGTACGCCTATGCTCAACGTAAATTTTTAGACATTTTTTTGATTGATTGTTTAATTTTGGCTATTCACTTTTTCTTTTTCAAAATGTCCCATTTTCTCCTCAATTTCGTTGTTTTTTTCGAGCTGTGCTAATGGCCAAATGAATAAAGCTGAGCAATTTATCTTTACAAGTTCTACAATGGCAATTGGCAATAGTTGCATTTTTATGTAACGAATTAACTACCTACTCAATTAATCTAATTTCCGTATTTAATAATTGAATTGATAGGTCTTCAGCATCTTTCTCTTCTCTTTTGTTTGAAACGGCACTTTACACTAGCTGTAAGCTAATGAAGTTTCTTACGAGTTTACTTTGGAATTGGAGATTTATGAAGTTTTGGTACGGTACGCTAGTTTGGAGTACCTAAATGCTGATGAATTAGAAAAAACTTGCAGTCGGTGACACGCATGTGTTATTGTCTTGAAGATAATGCTATGATATTCTTTCTAGCAGACTAGGCAATACTTTTTCATGTTATAGTAAGTGGATTCCCTATCTAAAAACTGCATAGTTTTGCACTTTTTGATAAATAAATTAACTCACATCTATGATCAGAGTAACTTTTAGCGAATG
>LYUA01004382.1:39588-50223 GCA_002093875.1 Calopteryx splendens | reverse complement strand
AGATAAACAGTACCAAAATACAATAGTCTGTAACTGAAGAACTGCAAGGCATACAGTTATAAAATAAGTCTAGTGAATGATAGAAGAAGGGTTTTGATAACATTGAGACATGACCGTTAGCAAGGAAAACAGGTAGGAAGTCATTAAAATAGAATAGCAGAAGCCAATAAGTCATTCTGCAAAACGATAAATCAATCGACTCACATTACGAAACATAAGTCTCTGAATCATAAAACATTGTACCGAGACAAACCCGAATGGACTATTTCTCTGTGAAATTGGCGTATATGCGGCAAAAGCAGGAAAGAAAAAAGAATGGAAGTATTGGAATTACGGTGACACAGGCGAATGATCAAGCTCATATACTTTAATCAAATAACTACCGAAAATTTACTACGAAAAATGAGAAAGCCGTTGAATATAAATTGAAATGATTAAGACATTACTTCATCAAAGGCATTTGGAAACACAATTAGTTGTTGGAGACTACTGCAGTAGGACATAAAACGAAAATATATCCCAAGTGAATAAATTTGAGCAAAGAATGTCACGTATGATTGACAATGAACGCGATAACTTGAATTCTAAACCTAATTTTCCAATTTATAATACATTATGCTACCAGTCAGTTGTAATAACGCCAAACTAAAAAGTTATTCGTCTTACGTGCAGTTTAACTAACTTACTGATAAACCAGGTTATGTATTAATGATCTCTGAAGGAATTTCCGGCGAAGAAGCTTCTCCTATAATAGAATGGTGTTAAACACCCTGGATCGGAAAAAAAACTCATGTTAACCGCTAGATGGCCCGCCGGAGAAACGTTCAGGGAACGCTCAGGAAAAGGGCATCAGAAATCAGCTTTCATTCTGTTTAAAAATATTACTGTCACCCGCAAGAGAATACATCAACGCCTTACTCGTACCATCGAGTCCACGTACCAACTCCCGCTAGCGTCAGGGGGGGAGGGGGAGGAGAGGGGGAGGTGTGTGTAAGGAAGGGATACATGGGAATCCTAGTCAGCATAAAGAAGTGAAGCGAGGGACGGTGGTTAGGGGGATGGGGAGACTGGGGATTGGAATACGCAATCTTGCACATCGGCAGGATGTCGCCTGGCCTGATGTCACCTTGCACACTGGGACTTTTAAAAATCATTTTTAGTACCACCTACCTTCATTTACCGCAAGAAATACGCAGATGAAATTAATATTGAATAAATGGAGTCAAAACAAACTCAAAAATGAAATGTTTTGGTACTTTAGATCCGAGTATCACTGAGGGATGCTCCAAAAGAGGGTAACAGACGAGTGGAGATTATAGCGTGGATTATTTAAAAGATTTTGGAATCCCTTGAAAAAGAAGATATGGAAATGAGTTGATTTGCAAATATGATAATGAGGAAACGCTTCTCCCAAGCAACATCTTTGTCCTACACATGCTACGCAAACAAGGAATGTGGGCTACAAATAAGATCGGATACGAATTTAATGTTTTGTCTAAAAAAAAAAGCTCTTGTCTCAAATGCGTTGTGGAACAACAAGTTGCCTGGCGATATGAATAAAATGCCGTTAAAAGACCGTAAAAAATCATCACACGTACACATTCTCTTCCTAAAGTTAATGCAAACACGAACTGGTACAATATTTTATCTAAATACAAATAATAGACAAATTCAAATGAACAAAATTCTTGTAATTACCCCAAATCTCACTCAAAAATATTAAATATATTACATTAAGAACACATTTGTTCAGACTTTTAATTATTTTCGTAAAATAGACGGGAATTTTATTTGCAGATTGCTCAACATGAAATAATCTAACAAAAAGTGATCATGAATTATTGCCATAAATTTGCAGCGAAATATGCAAAATTTACTCACGTGCAGGTATCTGACGAACTGCCTCAGGAAGATGAATTGCGAGCGTGAATCGTCCCATTTTACTTCCTGAAAAGAAATTTAATTTTTATCACTGTGTTTATGGATTAAAGCCGTGCTTTTCAGAGTGGAAGTATGAAAAAAAGAATAGTCTTTCCATCAATACCATTCTAAATAGACAACAAAGGAGAGTATGATCGATGCAAATAGTTCCATTATTGTCAACCCAGTCCGGTGGATGATAAACTGTGAAATATAGTTAAATACACATTTCCCGTAAATATATACCTATTCCTTTAATGAGAATCTAGCTATCCAGCGGATACCAACGCGAACAGTGTTTTCTTCGATTTATTTCTACAGTTTGCGATGATTAGCAACGACACAGAATTTATTGCCCGATGTGTCATTAAATTATTCTTAATCCGTTAAATGATTTTTGACACAGCAAAATGATATATTATAGCTGAAATATCACATCAAACTGACACCAAAGTAGTATATACAGTTTTTATTTGGAAAGACTCATAAGCTACCAATTTCATTACCATCAGAATCGTTCTTCACATTAGAAAATAACTTATTCCTCCTACATTCGTTGTCTGCCAGTCTTACACAAGCACTCAATGAGAAAAGGAAATGCGATAAAAGTCAACACACTAACGACGAAGTCAGGGTTTAACCGCTGTTTCGAAGGTCACGTACCTTCTCCGACCTTACTTTTGCTAAAAATGTTTATTTACGAAAATGAAGTAGACACATAAAATTCTCCGAAGGAGTATGCATGAAGAAGAAATTAGTATGCACAGAAATTTATATATTTATAATGCATAAATATTTATAAACATGTAGACTCTCATTGGTAAAAAGTAGCTGAAGTAACTTAGTAAGTAAGAGTATGCTTATCATATCGCGGGGGAGGGTCTTCTTCCTCTTCCTACCTGGTGTAAAGAACAGAAACTGCTAACAGTTATAAAACTTTCGTATTTATTCACCATTTCTTCCCACAATGCGAGGTCAATGCGAAAAGAGAAGTTGTATGTACTCTAAGTAAAAATCTAAAATCTAAACCTCTATCATTAATTTGATCTGTAATGGGACTCCGATTCACTTGAAAGGTGATGGTAACTAGCATCTCTTCCGAAGAAAACCAATATCAGAAATGTAGGAAGCATAAAAAAACCCTGTGACCCTGTGATAATTGTATAACCACGTGAAGCAAAACAATCGAGATGCTGGGCTTTGCAGATAATGCTTACATTTGCATCATTGAGTAATTCGAAATCACGTTGTTTCCAGCATTATGTTGACCTACATTGTTTATGCATATTAAAAACGTTATTGTCTACGTAATTGGACAAAACATTAAAATTTACTAAATCCAAAAAAAAAATACTGAATAATAAAGAATGACCTTAGACCGAAAAATAATGCTTAGTAAACCTGGAATTTTCTGTTGCAAAGCCCTTAGGCTTGCCAGAATATGTCGTTATGAGATAGTGTTAATTAGGCAATTATTTCACATTTTACTATCCCGAACGCGCTTACACCAGCTGAACGTCACTGCCGAGGGTAAAAACATTATTTTTTGCATTATGTCCTGATTTTACCATCGAAAATGACGCTCAACGTTGAAGCTTCGGTTAGGATAAATATTAAAGGGTATAAAATGGAAAAAAAGTTATTTTTACTTTTAGGTTCTTTCATTTCTCGAAAATTTAACACACAAAAATTCTAAATTTCCTGGTGGTTTGATGCCTTGCAAAATTACGTGAGGAAATACATTATTTAGTTCGGAGTTTGTATTGTACTTCACCGTTTATGTTTAAAAAAATAGCTAGCTGTTGTAAAATGAGGTAGATGAGGAATTTTAGGCTTACTTAGAATTTCCTCATCGGTTTGGACCCCAGGAAGCAGTGAAATGAAGTCCACATCACCTATGGTTGTAATATCACCATAGTCGAAATTAGTTTTCCATTGTTGGTAGATCAAAAACAGACCGAGGAAATTAATTAGTCAGGAAGGCTAAGGACCCAGACGTTGTAATGGGAAGACCAAAAAAGTAAATACCGTGTTACCTGAATTTAACACGGTCACGCGGTTGAAGTTAATTTTCAATACAAAATTTGTTCTGCATTTGAAATGGCGTCAAAGTACTCCCAAGAGTACTTTCCAGAAGTTATTAGTTCATTGCTCAGGACTGGAAAATATAAAGTTCTCCTGTTTCAGGGTTCACCTAATTTCCCAAAATTAAGCTTCGGTCCCACTCCATTAGAATGCAATTACGTTCAAAAATTATTATTAAAATAGTTCATCCAAATTTAAATATTTGAAAATTTGAGGGAGCACCAAACTAAAAGAGAATCACATTGAATGATTTCTCTCCTTTATTTATTAACGCAAATTGTATCTTGATTTATAACGACTCCAATTCCAAGTTTCAATATTTTTTATAATAAAGGGATCGTGTGGTCAACTTTAGCTGGCTTGGTGGCAGGGCTGGACCCGAAGAATCCACGGAGATTATTCGCAATGTGATGAACATGTCAGAGCTACAGAAATTTAAAATTAATGGAATTCGACGAAGAAAAAAATATTAAAAACGCTTTGTAGATGAATTTTATTTTGTCTTATTAAATGATACGATTGAATTTAAGTATTTTTTAGGGTCCATGTGGTACCGTGAGGGTAATAAGTCTTCTTCAATAAACTATGGATACATATTTGGGGTTAAATGCATTTCCACATACGTAAGTATCGAAATGAAGATTTATCAAATGCATGTGAGGACCTCAACAAGTTCCAAGGAATAAGTGACAAATGGTCCTTTGGAAAGGCAATCCAGGCCATGTTCCAGTATTTTTAATACCCGCCTACCTGTTGGACGCCAATGTTACTTTCGTCGAGCTGAACGACAATTAATCATACATTCTTTTTTCAATCGATTTCTAAATGGCGCTCATTTAGCATCTCCTTTCCCATCAGAGCGAATGTTCACTGTGGAAACGTAGCCGCGGGAAATATGCATGGAGTCACCTAGCGCTCGGAGAAGAGTATGGTGACGAATAAATTGCCCAGGAAAAGCAGATGCTGCGCTCAAATAACATGGACTCGAGTTTCAGAGAACCGAGCACTTGGGAGCGGCTCGAAAGGGGATGTTGAAATGTTTCCGCCTTCACATCTCCCTCGTCGCACTCTCGTGTTTCCAATTCGAAATCCACGTTGCGCTGCAGTCGGCTGCTCAATTGGAGTAGGTTGGTAATCCGACATCTTTTCCATTATTGTTTGGCAGGGGATAATGGCCAGGAAAATATACATAAACAGGTATGATTGGTAATTATTTATTTTCGGATTCAAGTTATATTAAACTTAAGACACTATAAAGGTTCATACAGGAATAAATTTGATTAATTCATTGAATAAATTAATTGCAACGACTTTTTCAGGTTTAATAGGAAAAGTTATTGTATTTTATCGTATTATTCGGCGGCTAAATCCTGTTCCGGCAAAGAGTTAACAAACTCATTATCCAGTAGGAGTACTCTACCTGAACTATAAATTACTGAAGTTTCTTATGTTTTAGTAATTAAGCTTATCGAGTTTTCGAAGATTAAACTTTATCACTTGAATATGATATAGGAGATAATACTACCCACCACGAATATGAATATTAAATTATCCACCAACCAGAACTTGTGTGATGATTTTAATTATAAATTTTCTCCCAATATCTATCCTGATAATTAAACTAATTTACCGCGATTTCCACCATTCCCAACCTTACCAGATTATTTTCACACAAGAATATACTCTGCAAAGTACACCGTTTCCTTATAATAAGTAATTTCTTTGCACATTAATTACTCTTGAAACTCCATGATCATATTTTTAAGGTATTAGCCATATTATGGTGGGCCCAAAGACTCTCTCCTACCGAAAAATTCCGAATTATGGTGGGCATGGTTTATTTTCTTAGGCATTCGTGCGTAAATTTTAAGAATTACGCATACTATTACAATAATGCAACACTTGACGGATGTACTGCAAACCAATAGTACCTACGTAATTTAGTCAAAGCCTTGATTGTGTGATGATCTGTGCAGGGGAAGTTACGAATTTTAAAGATTTCTCCGCGCCAAAAAGTAAGCTTCATATGTAGCAAAAAAATATTAAAAGGTGATATTGAGAACCTAACGCAAAAAGGACAAATGGCTCGGATAAGGCTTTGGAGTACAATAGCTTTGGACAAATCATAATGGAGGGAAGAACAGTAGGGAGAATCCCATGACGCAGATTAAAGGGCAAATAAGTAATCCAGATATTTCTAGACACAAAATGCTATTATGACGTCAAGGAACGTTGGATAGGGAGGACAGCAGCTAACCAATCTCCGGATTGAAAAACTGATGAATACGTACGCTTTTACGGTTAGAGTCGCACATCTTCCCGGCAAGGTGGAAACAGAATACAGGTTTCCATCCCGTACTAAAACGGTCAAGCGTTGTGTTCCTTCAAACCCCCTTAGCAACATTTTCCAAAGCGTTTTTATCTCTTTCTGCTGCCCGAGGGAAGGAAAACTGGAGCAAGGCGGCATTAAAGGCTCTCAGTAATGTGGAAAAAAATCTATCTTTCATCGTTTTCAGATGCATCTCTAGATTTCAGTATCTATTAGAAAAGCTGAAGAGCACATTTAAAAAGAGAAAGACACTTTGTATTTGGCGAAAGCATATTCATATGAGAGCTAATGGTAAATTCAAGGCCCGCCAGAAAAAAAACAAAGAAAAGTAGACACAGCTCCCAGGAAAAAACTACTTCACAAATAAGACGGTCAGAAAGAGAGAGCGAGAGAGTTCTGCGTAAATTTAACTTTTCCAATTACTGTACATGAATTCACCTTTATTTTATGTAGTGAAATGTAGAAGGTTGTTTCCGTAAGACGTGCTAAGGATGCTTAAATTATTATTATCTACCACGCTGGCACACACTTCAAATACTTCATAAAATACTGTATTTATTTCTTGTTGAATTTTCATTAATATTGAAATTACAGCCACCCCCTGGCCATGCATTCCAAAGTGAGAAAACAGATTAAATAAGGAGACATGCACTAGGCCACATTTTTTGGTGAATTTTTTTAGGAACGTGTCAAGTAAGGAAATGTTTCTGAGGAATTTCACAAACCACGTTAATCAGTTATCAGGCTATATTCATTAACACTGAAAGGGAAGTAACGAAAGACTTCCTGCAGGGATCCCTGCGAGGGTCCCTGCCTTGGGACCTCATTACGAACCAACTATTGAGGGTAGAAATCTCGGCTGAATGCAACATCATTGCTTACACGCTGATGGCAGTTCCGCAATCATAGATGGGAAAGCCAGAATGGGCTTTGAAAAGAAAGCAACAGAATGCAAAGAACTTCGTTGACTCATATATAAGGCGAATAAAACTCAAATATTAATTAAGAAGAATAAATAAAAGAGGTGGTATTTTGATAAGCAATTACTCAGGAGTCCAACAGTTAGGATATAAGGCAAGTAGCAGAAAAGAATATCAAGCTTCAAATATTCGCGAGTCTATATACTTATATGAAATTATTTCGTTCCGACCTCATATACCTGTGAATAACTGCCAAATCCAAGAAGAGGTTTTGAGATGCAATAGAGAAATTGCCGTTCAATGTTCATTAACCGATCTGCAATGGACATTTATAATGGAGTTGTAAAACCATTAATCACACATTGCTGTATAATGTGGGGGAGCGTAAAATAGTAGTAGAATAAATCGCAAGTTACGTGTAGCAACGCGAGCTAGTCCAATCCCGCAAACAGATAGTTACAATTCAGTAAGTTCAGATGTCCTTGGTAAACCTACTTTCCATGGGAATACTCCTGATATTCATACCCTTAGAGTGAAAAGCAAGCGTGGACATTAAAATCAGTAATTAAACAATTCTCTTTAATGAACAACTTAAATGCGAAGATTTCTTCTACATTTCAAGAGGACGCCCGGATAAATCATCGAAATATGAAAGCCTAAATATCGAGTCAGCTTAGAAAAAGGAAGCATATATTTCAAATCCTTCCGGACGTTCATAGCAGGAAGGCAGTAAAATATCACAAATCCTTAAAGGAAATGGGGACTGTGAAGATTCCTAGTCTGAAATAGGGAAGGGCGACGATGAATATTTACGAGGTAAGTAGCACACCCGATTTTTGTTCGAACATAGAATAACGACGTGGACCAAATACGAGCCATGGAGCATTATTATTCACAAGGAGAAAAGAAAGAGGAATCCCATTACAAACCACTCCTGGATTCATCAGGTCAATTGGAAAATCTAATTACAGAAAGAAGTAGAAGAGACCAAGATGGGAGCACTCAGAAAAAGAAAAGGAATGAGAACCAAGGACCAAGGACATGGGGAACAGGACAAGACCGAAGGGAGCGTAATGAGAAATGGAGAGACTGCGACCGTTTTGAGGCAAAGAAGGTTGCACCCATTGTAAAAATATCATGAAAATAAAACTAAATACTGTACACATATGCCTATTTACTCGTTAAAACATATTATTAAATATGCATAATTTTAGAATTTATATGGCATCACAATAATTTCAAATAAATTAAATCATTAAAATTCAAGCAAAGGTGTGTGAACATTCGGTATATTGTAAGAGGTGGAATATAGCATATCCTTTTAACTGTACTCTTAAACTAAAAAAAACTACGCCATATTGTATTTCTACAAGATGATTACTTTCTTTCCTTGAATAAGTTATAGAAATAAATATAGAGCATGGAGGTCCAGTGGGTAGACTACTAAGTAGGTCTACTGACCGGAGGTCCCTGGTTCGATTCCAGGTAAAGCCTCTGGGCATCCCCAGCTTCACCCAAGCTGTGTACCATTTTACGGGTAACATCCTGGGAAACCGCAGGTGGCACAAGTAAAGGAACTGGCTACCCTCATTACCCTGATGTGTGAATTCCACACCCCGTATACGGTTTAGTGCTGGGTGAGCTCTACCCTCACCTACGAAACCAAACTTCGGGTTGATCGCTGTGGTTATTGAAATAAATGAAGGCAAACAGCTTGCATAAATACAAAAAGCTGCAAGTTTTTGTCTGGTCTGCAGCAGAATTGCACTATGCCGCATGATTTAGTGGCTGAATAAATGTGCGAGTCTTAAAGAGTTATAATACTTAGTACAAATAAAAGATAGATCGCCAGCTAAAATTGATAAGAAACATATTATCTTAAATTTTTACCATATTTAGTCATTTTAAACCACATTTTACAAGATATTAGGAATTTAGGCCTTATGAATTCAATGCCAAAACGTATCTGATATGCTAGTAAAAGCCAAAACTTATCTGATGTGCTACTTCGGAGGTAGTCTAAAAATTTATATTTGTAGAAATTTTAATGGAATCCATTCTAATCAATTTATTCACCGCTTAACAATATCGCGATGATTGGCTGAAAAGGTCACTAGATATAACGAACGGGTTGGGCAAGCGGCTACAAAACTATATTGACATTGGCCAGAATATTTTTAATCCCATTCCCAACCTCACTGAGCTTCCAGATGGAATTTTTATCCAAAGAACAGGCTGTGCGTCTTATTGGATTAAAACTGACAAGAATTGCACAAGACTTCACATCCCCTTTCCTCCACACCCCAGGCTTATTCGCTATTGGTTATGCTTCCTCCCTACAGACCTATTTCCCGGCCGACCCATTGGAAAATTGCCCTGTTTGAAGGTAATAGCTATGCGGAAAGGCGCTTTCCCGAATATGATATCGGGCTTTTTCTTGGTGGCATGATCTTTCGGATAGAGAATTAGAAACGTTATGGAGATGCTGCGTGGGTTCAAATGTCATCTCATTCATTTTATGGAGTGGGGCTTGGAAATAAGATGGAAATAAAATAACTATAAGAATTTTCCCGATTAACATATACTGAAAGATTGGCAGTAGTTTGCAAAATGCGCCATACTCCCGGGGCTTCTAACGCCAAGGGTGGGAATTTCAAGGTGTTACCTGGTATAAACAGTTCATGGAGAAAACTCTTTGCAGTTATTTCATGATAAAATTCTTTACTCACACGATCAAGGTAATTCTTTAAGAAAAAAGTACAGGAGATCTTTTGTGCTATATGTTATTTACAGGTTGGGCTGGGGTAGAGAGAGCAAACGGAATAACAGGAGGGAGAGGGAGGGAGGGTAAATTGAGCACTTTGTAACGGTTGGAGTACAGCCACCGGAAGGGTGAGAGGGGTAGTGGTGGGGTAGGTTTTATCGAGCTCAGTGCCTGTGATGAAAGGATTAGTGGGGCAGAGAGGGAGGTCATGGAAGGGATGCACGAAGAACTTAGATTAATTCACAATTGGACCCGATATTCTTGGAAATTTCAAATTACTCGAATGCATCTAGCCTCAGACCCTTCCTCTCCAGCTTTAAGATTTTGGAAACGAATTCACTTGCGTGGTTGTTGTATAGAAGTTGTTTTGCAGAGAGTGTGACGTAGAGGCTTTGTTTCTGTTTGGTCTTCTGTTCTTTCACTACTTCTCGGAATTTACTTCTTTAGTGTTGTTAATGAAATCCACTATCGCTCCGTTGAAACATCAGAAACATTGGAGAAGTAAGAAGCGTATGAAAAAGTTCAATACTTGGAAGAGATAGGAAGGGAGAAGTTTCAGGCGTGATATGTGGTGGAATTTTATCATTATGAATATAAAGACGTGCAATTTTCCAAAA
>LYUA01004379.1:5906-20653 GCA_002093875.1 Calopteryx splendens | reverse complement strand
AGTTTATCATCATGACAAGTGTTGCAGCGGTAAGGTCAACACTTGTTATACAGATAATGATACTACACTAAAAGTTAAAATAATAAACAACAAGAAATTGCAGACTTGAACGTAAAACCCCGGTTTTTTCCTGGTCAAGTGAAATTCACGGATTTTCCCCGGTTTTCCTGGTTGGTAGACACCCTGTAGAGTAGTCTTGCTATCTCTCCACTTTCTTGACACTTTGTGCTTGTGGATGAACACAGGAGGCTTCTTATTGTGGTCCACTTTACTCCATTTGTCTACTGCACTCCTAGGCAGAGGTGGAGTGGAGTAACAATGTGTCTGGGTCCCTTTCCCACGTTGCAAGTATGAGTGTACGTACCTTTGTAACTTCACTACAATATGCATCCAAGGGTACTTGCTCACATTTTTATTGAAAAGTAACAACTCAAAGGTGCTACCAAGCATTTAAATATCCAAATGCCACCATCAGAGTAAAAGTGAAATAACAGGGGGCTCACCACTATGGGAGTGGGAATAAAATTAAGAAATTGAAGGTTGTAATATGGTTCAATCAATCACAGTAATCAATCTGAATGCAGTTTGGTAGGTGAGGGTAGAGCTCACCCAGTAGGTATTAAGCCCAACAGTGTGTGAAATTAACACATCAGGGATACGTAGTGGCCAGTTCTTTTCGCTGTACTGCTTGTGATTTCCAAGGATGTACTCATACCCGAAAAATAGTACACAGCTTGGGTGAAGCTGAGGCTGCCCAGAGGCATTATCTGGAATCGAACCTGGGCCTCCTGGTTAGTAGCTCAGCACTCTACCCACCGGACTACCATATATTACAAACATTAATTATGAATAAATGAGCAAGTTTTGCTATGTACTCTTCTGAATGAATATATACCTCCTACCAAATAATGCAATATATCAATCACATCATTATGTATAGCAATTAGGCTGTTTCATGAATTTTGAAACTTAAGTGTACTAGACATTCCTAAAACATCAAAAGAAATATACAAAAACTTAACAAATATTGGAGAAGAAAATTTATGTAGAAAACTTGTAATAAATATTGATTTTAAAATTTTCAAAATTATTAACACTTAAATTACATGAGTGAATTTTTATAGATTCAGGAGAAATCAGAAACATTTTAATAGCCATGGTATTCATTGACATTAACAATTCGATTAAATAATTATGTAAAGGTTCTGAAGATAATATTTTATTTATCACATTATTTCACCAGCTAAGTATTTTATGCCATTACTGACAAAATAGATAAATTTAGTAATACTCTGAATGTAATATAAATATGTAGTCTCAATTACTCATGCATAAACTTCAATCAGTGGTCCGAGAACATCAATACCAGTAATTCCCCTGTCCGGTGTTTACTAGACATAGCAGGAGCATGGTTAACGAGACCCAACCAAAATCGAGAACTCCAAAGCCCCCTTCCTTACACGGCCCAAAACTTCCCAAGGAAACTCAAGACTACTGCTGATTCAGTTCGAGGGATAGGAGACCCCTGCTTGAGATTGCTCAAGAGGTAGAGTATGGGGAGTCTGATTCAAGGAATGGGGGATATTGGACGTGGTAGAAATTTCTGCCTCACAACACATGCTAAGGGCACAAAATATGATCGATGGTTCTCAAATTATAGCTTTTTGCTGCTAGCCCTCTTTGCAGGTAGACTGTGAAACTGTCAAGCCCATTTACATCAAGTTTGTACAAGTCTTGATCTCACATTATTTACAAGTTTAATTAAGTACTTAATGTTAATTAATGAAGTTCATATTTATGTTAATGTTGATTTTGGAAAATTATGATTTTGGTTTCTTGTCTATTTTTTATTACCTATTGTGTCATCAAGGTACATATTTCAAAGTAAACAAAGTGGGCCAATAGACTGACCCACTAGCAGTAAAAGGCTTAATTTGATGGCAAGGAGAAAAATTCTAGGCTTACCTCAGAGAGGGACTTTTTGATCATAAAAGATTTTATGTTGCTACAAATGTCGTTATTATGTATGTCAAGTTTCAACATGGTCTGTCAAGTAGTTTTTTTATGCAGTTTTTTAAAGTTGTGTTGTGCGTTTCACTGAAATGGATTAACCTCGCCCTTGCTCTGTTGTGTGTTTCACTGAAATGGATTAATTGGAATAACATGCCATCATTAAATTCTTCATTTTGGATGGTTAATACCCAACAGAAAATTTGGTATAAATGGTAAGATTTATAAGGAATCTGCCCCTTCGTTTTTTTTCAATGGTGAAGAAATGGGGAGGCTAAATTTAATAATATTTTATGGATGTCCTTATCTTGAAGATGATCCACGTGGAGGATGGGCAAAAACTGCACACACCGATGAAAAGATCAAGAATGTGCAAAAGATGATATTGGACAATCACAGATTAAAGGTATTTGAGAAAGCTGAGCGAGAGATTCATATCAGAAAAAAAGAGTACAGTATATTTTACATCAAGAATGAAACATGAGAAAGTTTTGCGCAAGATAGGGACATCATTTGTTAAATCCTAACAAGCAAAATCACAGTAATTAATCAGAAGGTCACTTTGGTAGGCAAGGATAGAGCTCACCCAGTACTAAGCCCAACAGTGTGTGAAATTCACAAATCAGGATAGGTGAGCCAGTGCCTTTACCACCTGTGATTTCCTAAGATGACCTGGTACCGAAAAATGGTACATAGCTTTCCAAAAAACAAAAAAAACAAATGCGAAAACGTATTTCTCAAGAATGTTTGCATTGTTTAAAAAAGGATCCAATTAATTATGTGCACAGATTTTTTATTCTGGATGATACATGGGCCCACCACTGCACACCAGCAACGAAACAGAAATCAAAGCAGTGGGTGAAAGCCGGTGGTTCTACACCATAAAAGGCAAAGTCAATTTCATCTGCCGGAAATATTATGGCCAGTGTTTTCCAGGATGCTTAAGGGATTCTTTTTATTGATTACCTTAAAAAGGATAAAGCAATATATGGCAAATACTACCCAAGTCTTCGGGGCCAAATGGATGAAAAAATTCATGAGAAGACACCAGGATTGAAAAGAAAAAAAATCATCTTTTATCAGGACAGTGTACCTACAAACAATAGAGTTATGGCAATGGGAAAACTGAGGGATTTGAAGTAAAAATTGTTGCAACATCACCCAATTCACCATGTTTGGGTCCCTCTGACTTCTCCACTTATTCCCATCTCCAATGAAATTTATGGCTGACGTAGAAGGGTTATTTCGCCAACCACCCCTCTTCAGGGATGGAATCCATTCATTGAAGAAATGTTGGACAAAGTGCATTGGACAAAAAGGGGACTACGTAGAAAAATAATAAATTTTTGGAACTAAAACTAACAGTGTTTCACTGCCAGGCCGAGAACTTTTAACCTTGCCATCATACACAAGCAACATCAGTAGATATTGCTTATTTGTGCAGAGGAATAATTGATATAACAAGCTTATGGAAACTTCTTGATTCCACTTACAACCTTTACTAAATGTAACAAAATAAAGAAAAAATTGAAATATTTTCATTTTTCTCATAAACACAATAATAATTTGGCAACAAATGTGATGAATACATTCTTTTCTATGTACATACAAAACCAAATTTCATTACCTTGGACCATAAAATTCTTAAGGGGATAACAAAAATTGCTCTGCAAGGGCAATTTTTGTTATTCCCAAAGTAGAGAAGACCCTTATTTTGGAAGGGCTGCAGGAGATAATTTTTTTACTTTCACAATATTATTTAAAAACAATGGATGAGCCGGAAACTAAAAGAAAGAATTTCAATTAGCAACCTACTATGAGTGGTCCAAAAACTAAGTCCTGTCATTATGCAGTACAGGTAACTCTCGATTTACGAATGAGTTAGGTTCCTTAGAGAGCATTTGCAAATCAAAAATTCAATCAATCAAAAATGGAATAACCATTTTGAATCCACTTTAATTCTTTCTTTAACCAAGGCTAGAGATATTCCCTCAATGGAAAATTACCTGTCTGCAGGTTTCCTCATTAATGTGACACATCGATGGATGCTCAAAACTTTGCTAGATCACTGGAGAAAGGTAGGCATTATGACCAAAATAACTAATATGAAGTGCGTTAAAGCAAAAATACTTAAAACAATTGTGCGTAAAACAAGAGTTACCTGTATCCTGAATTTACTGGAGTTGAGTTATACAGCTCACAGAAACTGATAACAGCCACATATGAATTTTCAGCAGCCAAAATGAATTTTCTTACTGAATGGTATTCAGTAAGAAAAATCACCAAAACACTGGATATGGAAACTCAAATCACACTCCTTTCCAAATTAAAATCTACATCAGAATTTTTTATATAATCATATTTACTCTTACGTATATTTCTAGTACTTTGAGAAATTAAAAATGGGTAGTAGGTGGATATTAGAAAATATTATCCCAATAAAAAAAAACAAACAATTCCATCAAGAGCTAAACATTTTTATAATTTGATGCATAAATGTCACTGTTTCCTAAGAGAATTTTCGGTCACAATCATTCAAAATAAAAACATCTCAAAAAGTTTGTACACAAAGATTTTCAAAAGTATATTTACCATTTACACAAAAAAATTCTTCAAAGAGATAACTTCATATTCCTTAAACTTTTTCGATAAAAAGGATTCAAAAGGATAGGAGAGGAAGTGGCTTTTAATACCCCTTGAGCTGGAACTTTAGTGGGGTCGAATGGAATCGCTGGGCTGGCTTCAAGGGATTTCTGATATTCCTGTGTTCCTGAAATCACAAAAAGACTTCTCAATACTTCAAGATTTCACCTAAACAAGTAAAATAAATTCACAACAACAAAAATACTCTATCTGAAGTCTGAATAAATCGGTATTGGTTTATTTCATGAAGTCATAACAGAGCAACTAAAGTCCTAAGACAAAGCAATAGAAAGTTTTAAATGATATTTCAAGTTAAATGTCAGAGATACAGAGGTTAGCAGCTTACAGTGCTACCTAGTCCCACTAGGCTCCCAACTGGTCCCATTATCCACATTCATAACGTCCACGCATGAAGAGTGATAATTTTTATATCTCACCTTGTGAGAGGTTCCGTGACAACACAATTTTAACTTTCTTGTCAGAAGATGGAGTTTTATTCTTGTGCATAGACTCCTTTAAATGAGAAAAGAAAAACATTGTCATAGAGTTAGCATAGGAAATATGAGTATGTAGAAGCAGAGACATGCACTCAGATTGGTAAACAGGAAGTAAAACAAATTAGATAAAAAAATGTCAGTAATTCTTTTAAACATGAGGCCAATACATGAATGATGATATTTTTACTTGAAATTCCTCTAAGAATACTTGATTTCTCAGTGCCTAATGGATATGACAAGATTTAAGCAATTGCTAAGATGCATACACTTTTCTGTAACACTTCTGTGTGTTTCACCAATTCACACTCACAAAATGGTATTCATTTATAAGCAGATCCAGAAAATCATATTTATATGTATAATGACTAATGACTAGACATAGTAAAGGTGAAAATTAGTTATTGAGAAGTGAACAGGTTTTTATTAATTTCATGAGGAAATGGATTATTATAATTAAAGAAATTTTTTAATCTGAATTCTTTCTACTAAACCTGTTATTAAACCTGACATTCATCAAAATATAAAATTGCTGCTCTATTTCTGAGTTCAGTGGAGACTCAATTTCACATTGAACATTTCCTGAAAGATATGAATATGTTTGTACAGTTAACCGTCAGATGGTAGAGAGTTTTTAATGGTATTATCCATTTAATATCTTTGTCAATGGCCTTTTGGGCAAGCTCGGAACTTGTCGAGTGTCTCTGCTACAAGGGAGTGGGGGTACACCCACAAGGGGGGAAAATTGAACAGCAGTGTTGCCGCTTCTCTCCGAATACATGCGACACAAGGCATATGCCTTTCACAATGAAGGATGATGAACGATCACTCTTGGCAACACTGCACTAGGAGAACTGAAGTTCACTTGACAATAGTAGGAGAGCAACTGAATTTTTTGCTGGTAAGGCCCCAATCCACTTATTTGCTATTGGTTCTCACAAAGTCATGTCATTATGACCATTCCTTTCCTCTTATCCAACACAGTGACAAAGATACTTTGAACGGATAATAGTGATTCTGAATCTGTTACACGTGCCTGAATCTGAATGAATTTGCTTTTGAATCTTAAAATATGGGCTACTAAAAGAATATAACTACAATTACCTCAAAGGAAAACACGACTTAAACAATTGCATTCCCTCAGATAGCTCTTAAAATTATTACCATGTAGAATGATATCTTCAAGGACCTCCATAATATATGGCTGGAGAAAATAAGTCAATGTGACAGTATACTTTGCAATGCTAATTCAGTTTCATTTTGTTTTAAATGCTTTACTTATTTTAGAAACAAAATTTTGTTCTATCTTTAATGAGCAAAGCAATTGAGGTTTCATCATAAAAAGAGTTAGAAGCTGAAGTAAATAGAAAACTAGGGTGACAGTTATTAATTAAATTGAGGTTTTGACTTTTGTAGCTGTAATATTGCCTAAAACCAAGCCTAATTGTTTTGGTCACACTCTTGGATGGATATTCTATTTTTAAATTTACCTTTTTACTGTGAATAGCCACTATTACAGAAGAAAATATGTGCATAGAAGAAATGCATTTACCATTAAGTAGATTTGAAACAGGGGTAACTCTCATGGATTTAATACACTTATATTTAACAACCATCACCAAGAGGGAAATTAAATTAATCCAAAACATAGTTCTAATAACACCACCTCAGCCAACAGCTTCCCTATATGGACTTTTTTAATTAAATCACTGTTGGCTCAATCCATATCAATGTGACCCATGCTGATTGGTGGACCATTTTGAAAAATAAATTATGCATTGTGCTATCAACCTAATATGCTGACAGTTCTTAACCAGTACTAATTTATTTTTATTAACAATGGTTTCAACACGTTGTAATCTCCTTTATATTTCAAGCCTACTGCAAAATTATTTTATTAAATAATGGTCATTAGCATTCTAAATGACATTATACAACTTTCCCAAAAATTAATTTATAAAAAATATAATTAGGCAAATTCTAATTATCGCGCACCATTGAATTTTCCAAGTTTTGCAAGGTGCTATCTCTTAAATCTCAAAATTTTTAATTTGCCTACCATATAGAACTTTACAGTGTATAAAATTCAGATTTTAAACCCACCAGATATATTTAACCTTATTTATGGCTAAATTAAAAAAGTTCAATTTATGACCCTTAATAAAAAAAGTAAAAGTCTTAAACTAGAAATAATTTTTACACATTATTAGTGAAAGGTCCTTAAAAAACAAAATTTGATATTTTAATCATACTTCCTTCCCCCACCAAAAAAAAAAGTGAAAATCACAATTTCAGCAATTGAAATACAAAACTTTGATGCTAAAATTTATTATGACAGAAAAATTAATTAGAAAAATAAATTTTTAAATCACAGCTTATAATATAAGTTTTTGCCCCATTTTCCAAGGACAGTGCTGTGGCATGAAAGCTACAACCAGCACTTACTAATTGAGAAAATGAAACTAACAGTAACTTTAGCGGAGTCACCCACTGCTATGGATAAATATGCGAAAACATTCAAAATGAGAAATGATTTGCATATACCTGTTCAGATTATTGATTTTTTCATCATGAATTTTTTTGCATGTGTAATTGAGAAATTTTTGTGCGCCAAGATAGAAAAATAGCCACCAAAGTTGAAACTAGTTTTAATAAAAATAAAATGGTAGTGGTTCTGAAATGTCAACATAAATGGTTTACAACATAAAAATTATAATTTTTTCTCAATTTACAATCAATAAATTCTTTTTGGTCATTTCATTACCATTCACCTTCCTAAAATTATACCAATTCATATGATAAAAAGTATACAATCACTGTTTTCATACTTTGACTGTAATTTCCCAATCATTTAAAAATTGTGCATTGTATGTACTGGTTAAAAAAAGGCTTACGTGTTGCGAAGTAGAGGGCAGCACATTACTATTCTGCACAAAATATGGGACAATTAAGGTCATTTCTTATACAGGCAGGCATATGCAGACCCAATGGCATTTATATATTGCATGAAAGTTGAAGAGGAATGGTGTCTTGAATTAAATACAAAGATATACATGGTTATGCCATTCTTAAAAAGGAGAACAGATGAACAAACTTACACTTTCAAACTCAAGATGCTCCAATAGCACCACTGACCATGTTAAGCACTTGGGTTTCACCATGACATTGGTAATACATATGGGGCCCTCTGAATACGCTCGTATTTTTAAAGTGCATAATAGAAAAATATGGTGATGAAAATGTGAAAGAGGAATACTATTTCTTGTTAGTTAAACAACATAAAGAATATGCCAAGAACACATGGATCCCATATAAAAAACATTGATTCAAGAATGAAACAAAATACAAAGGAACACAGCCTAGTTCATAAAAACTGTAATGAGAGGACCCACAGAATCATATAATTAATATATTCACGCCTCCCTTCATCACAAATCACCCTTTCCTTTAATTAACTGGAAGTGCCCTGACACATCCCACCACACCCCCTTTTGATGGATAGTGGGGTATTACGTACATGTGGGTAGTGCAAGCATATAATCAAATGGCTGTTCTACTCAGCTATCTATTTCCAGCTGGCAATGGCCAATAACTTAAAGTTAAAACTATTAAGACCACAAGTGAGAGGCGAGCATTATGATCAGATGAGAAAATCATGCTCAAAAGATGAAATGGAAAAGAAATATTTTCTTTGAATTTGAAAAATAAATTTCTCAAGATATTTTTTGCATATTCCAGCATTAATAAAGTTATTAAGAAACTAAAAACTATAGATTCCATGATTACTATATGAAAATTTCCACATTTCATTCCCCCATAAGAAGACATGATGAAAAAGAGAAAAAAACCATCATCCCTCTCTCGAAATCTCTTATAGTAGTTACTTACTTACCTGTTGTTTCAATAATAATATAACAGTAAACAAATACTAAACCAACTAATTATCCACAAAATATTTCAGAATTTTCCTCACCAATTCCATTTTCTTCAAAAGTTGAGGAGTCATTAGCTTCCTGCCATGTGGAGAGAAAGGATTTGGTCTCAAATTTCTAACCACCAACTCTGTTTCACAATCTTCAGTGTCCAAAATACCCTTGGGCGTCATTATTAGACTTCCCATCATTTTCCTCTTGCCAACAGCCACTTTTGCCCCCTTTGCACTGCTAGTCTCCACCATCCAATTACCTCCCCCAATGCTACGTCTCAACCTTGTAGACTTTGGGGGAGACTTAAGTTCGCACACATCCCACCCCACGCCGATTGAACGCCTCTTGCTCGGAGTTAGCACCTCCTCTTTGGCAACCTTTTGTTTCACAACATGAGCACCCAGCTGCCTGCCACTATCTCCCTGTCCACTACTATCATCACTATCTTCCGCACCAATTCCATTCTCTTCCAATTTTCTCTTTGCCACCCTCCGTTCAGCCTTGCTCTTTCTCTTCCCTCGCTTTCTTTTCCTCCCTTTCGCCACTGCTTCCGCCTCTGGCAATTTCCCTGTGCAAGGAAAAACAAAGAATTTTTTTAACAATTCTTGATCATTGGACCTGGAACCTCGAGACAATATGGAATGAAAACAATTTGTGAAGTGTGTTTTGACATTAGAAAGCCCTTTTGTAAATTACCATATTTTCCATTCGAAGCTTTTGCTGCAATATCAAAATAAAACTAGGCATGATGTCAATGTATGGGCATCTTATATGGATGGGGTTCTTGCTTGTTTGTGTGATACAACTCATAAGAAAAAGTCAAATGAATCATCATGAAATGAAAATTTGTACCACAATGCACCAACACAGAATTTTATAAACCAGTTAAGTTTTTACCTAATGTTCCAAAAACCCTTTAATGAGGAAGAAATAGTATCCATCAGCTAGATGTGAAGAGACGATCACTGCACTTTGTTTTGAAGATCATTTTTTTAAAGTTATGTTTTTGCCATTTTCTCATCAACTGGTAGAGCTTGTTTGAAAGCTGGTGGTACTTCGATGCACAGAACGGTAGCGAGTGGAGGAGAAAGTGCCTTTGGGGGAGGAAGCTTGGAGGGGAAGGCAATCCTTCCCCTGCACTTGGTGACATTAGGGGAGGAGGCTCCGGGGGAAAAAAGGGACTGAAACCTAGGGTAGCCAACTGCAGGAAGAAGAAATTTTGAGGTTCATATTTTAAATGGCTCAACTGGTGACTCACGGAAGTGAAAGGCAATTTTTAAAACTTGTTATACATTAAGATCAATGACAAGACGGCCTAGGTTTCACGTTGAAATCCACAACACTATCCATTCAACAAAACAAATTATAAGAAAAATTCTGAAGGAGGAAAATCTTATATTAAATGCAAATTATAAAAGGAATAAAATAGCTATTGAGTATTATAAAATAAAAATCTTAAATACCAGTTCTTATTTTAAATAATACTTTAATAACTATTACATTATACTTTTACTTTACATTATACTATTACATATTAATTATACATTATCATATGCTACACATGTTGTCAGAATCACTTGTATCCTCTGAATCCGCACATAAACCAATTATTCTTTCGCTCTCCACCTCGTCTCTCACCATTTCATCATCTATATATTTATTTTCCACTCCCTTAACCTTCTCACACACTTTTCCAATCCTCTCTATAAATTTCTCCACACCTCTTCTACGAGGCACTTCACATCGCCCAAAAAAACATTGTGTGCTGCCACCCAATTTTTTTAAATCCACCAAATGTTTTCGATGGGATTCAGCTCTNCACCCAATTTTTTTAAATCCACCAAATGTTTTCGATGGGATTCAGCTCTGGATGGTAGGGAGGCAGCCTTATCACCTAATGCCCTTTTTTGACTAGCATCCTAACCACCTTGTGTCACAGGTCCCTTAACCCTTTTAATTTGGTCATATAGTTCAACTTTTGCCAACTTGTTGGTCAACTTTTCTACTCCATACTTAAAAAACATGAGCGGTTTATTAATTATTTCACCTGCCTGACAATGAATCACTTTCTCTCACCTAACTTTGGAAATCGCATTTTCAAACTATATATAAATGTATATAACTAACAAATAAATCAATGAAAAGAATAAATATTAAATGAAAAATTGGGCTAATAAACTAGACAATGAAAAAGTAGAACTCAACTGAAAATATATGAATGAGGATAAATTTACTGTTTAAATTTGAGGCAGGTCACCTTTCCGAGAATGTTAAACGCATATTACAAACCATGTCTCACTACGGTAGATTAAATCACGTATGTAAAATCAAGAGGATTGATTGTAGAATAGCATTGACCCGCGGAAATCTCGAACACACACAGAGCATACGAAGGATAACTCCCTGCACCAGTAACCCACCAATCGAAAAGAATTCGCTCACTCTCATGTTTTGGGTATGCTACGTGGGGTTTGCAAGGTTGGCAATAAAGACAAGAGGTCTCAGTGAAGTCCCAAATATGAATGGTGAGAATGGTCGTTTCACCCTCAGCTTTCACCCACGCCCTCTGGCCTATGCGGTTCTTCCAAATGGATTCACCCGTGCCAAAAACTCATTTCTGTGCACATGACAGGAACTTTTAGACAAGCTCTACTTGAATTCAGTGAGTATTTTGTAAATTTTTGTGAGCCAGATCACTAGTTGGTGTTATAGGCTGTTACTTAGTGGATATGATTCATTATGAAAGATAAACAAAACTTTTGTTTTTCCACAATTTTATTTTTGCACTACTTAGGTTTGGACATTAGTCATCTTCATGTGAACTGGTAGTTTATCTGAAGAAGACTTAATAGTTGAAACCTAGGTATTGCAAAAATAAAATTGTGGAAACACAAAGTTTTATCTTTCATGAGTCATATCACTATTAATGGATGAGAAACCTCGAGATGCAAAGTATACATAAGCTGAATTTTTTTGCATATGTATAAGAGTGGTTCACTGTTATTTCAACTACCAAGAGGTCAGAATGGCGTGACAAAAAGAAGCCTACTGTTAAACAGAAGCTAAAACACAGCAACAGGGAAAGCTGTATTGGCCAACTTATTTCTCATTTAAACTCAATGACTCACCGTTGATTTTCTTCTTCTTTGGAACAATCTCATCTTCTATGTCTAATTCTTTTTTCAGCAACTGGTTCTCGTGTTGAAGGAGTTCCCTAGTTGCACGCTTCACTGTATTGCTTAGCTCTCTCTTTTTCCAGTGCAACTTGGATGGAATGGTTCCCACTTGCAGGGGGTAATTCCCTCGAGTAATGGAATAAAGCCTGAAAGATAAAGTTATACGCATAAAAAGATGCCATGTTAAATCGTCATCATGAAGAGCATGTACTTAATTCAGTACTGTTCAACATAAGAAATAAGCCACTATTTTATGTCGATAATCATGGAAGTGCGTAGAGATCACAGTTGGGTATACAGGTCTGGTCATGCCAGCCATTTTATAAGGGGGACTGCAAGCAATTAGTGAAGCCTCGTTCATGAAATTGCCAAAAGATGTTCAAAAACTTACAGTCACAAGGCATCTTTCTCTAAAGGCATTGACTGCATATAACCACTCTTCAGCTCATATGATGGCATATTTATATCAAATTAATTTTAAGTAATACATATTCTGCCATTATTGGGCACTAATTATGGCACTTGATATTTTTTTGTCAGAAAGAAGCATTTCTTCACACATTTTATGAAAAGCCTACTGAGAATGATGATGAAGAAATATTTATATCCCAAAGAACTTGGGTTTGAGTGCTCAATTTTTCAACAGTGACAAACTAAAGAAAAACCATCAAAAAATGAAACATCTAAGAGAACTGAGCTACCTCTACAAATTTCAATGATTTCTTTGGAGAAAAGTAATGATGAGGATTGAAATAAATTCAATGAAATAAAGTACAACAGATATCAAATAAAAACTTTTAGCTCTTGTACAAATTAAGTCCACGAGCACAGAACAAGAAATGTAGACATAAAGAGTACTGGTTTCAATGCAAAAATTCCGGAATATTTGAATCTGCCACTCAAGAAGGCAGAATACTAAAAGCCACCAAAATAAATACATAGCATTATGATGTGAATGTTTATACATGTCTATGCATATTTTTATGCTCTTCTTTGGAACAATCTCATCTTCTATGTCTAATTCTTTTTTCAAGGTGAGAAAATTATTCTCACCAGAAATATATTAGCATATGCTGTCAAATTTGTATACAGCTCTGCTGAGTGCCTCATAAAATAATACAAATTATGAATAACATGTTATATGGTTTTGTAACCAAAGAGAAAATTGAAAAAAAAAAACACTGTAATTTCTTCCTGCCCAACAATTATCCACACAATAAATTAACCAATAAATTATTTACACATTTTTTCATTTCTAAAACTTAAAAAAATAAGGGAGTTGTGTCATAACCATAAGAAAGGTTATTTGGTCCAATCCCAATTTTGATAAGTGATCATCTGCCCTGCATGTATAGATACATAGGAAAATGGGAAAGAAGAAATAAAATTACTCCATTCTTGATATGCTGAAATTTTTGGAAAGAATTAAAATAGAGAAATTGAAATCATGAAGAGAGTTAAATGAACTACCCCAAAAAATAGACTCAGCTAAACTGCTTACAAAGATAATCTGGATTTACCCATTGTTTCAACTAAGAAAAAAATAATGGTACAATGCAGATCGATGAAAATAATATCAGAACATTAATTTAGATTCTCATTTAGAGTAAGACTGTAAATTATGTACGTATCAATTTAAAACTCTCCACAATTCTTGGAGTTTGTTATATAAGCATTGTGAAAACCTCAAAACCTCACACCTTCTCAAATCATACAAAAGGTGAGAAAATTATTCTCACCAGAAAGATATTAGGACAAGAATGTAAGCAATCAAGACGTATTTTGAAGAGAAGGGGAGTACTAGAGAGTGAAAGCTACAGCTTGATGACTTTGAACTTAAGGGGGTCATTAAATGTCTCAATCACATGTCTACCGAGAAGGGCTGAAATATATATCCAGGGAACCTGAGCTTATGTAAATCATGTATTCTTTTTTATGGAAATTTTAGGAAAATATGTAACACATGAAACAAGCGTTTGAATGGCAAATGGTTGTTTTATCACCTGATACATCAATGATACAAAAAGCTTTCTAAGGCAACAGTAGAGGTAACTGTACCCCTCATCTAAAATACATATTTACAATTTTTAATGGGCTTGCATTATTTTTTTAAATTCTAATATGTTATCATAGACTAAGTAAAAGATGATAGCTGTGGAGAGAGTAATGATTGGCAAAAAATCAGCTATTAACATCCTTCTCCTTATACACCAACTGTTTGCTTGTTTTCTATGCACATATGTCTTATATTAGGAGTCACGATGTGCCAAAAAGCTGAAAGTGTAATTATGGTACATATTTACCCAAATAAAACCAGAAGTTTTTTGTCGAAATTAGAGTTCAGTCCTACAATTATTTTCACATAGGTTATACAGGGGCTACAATGCTGTTCATGTTACGCCCTTCAATGAACATAAAGATTGTGACAGGTGGGTATTATCTCCTGTTTATTTTTCTTTATATATTATTATACTTAAAAGTTATTGATGAGAGCTATT
>LYUA01004378.1:50685-62092 GCA_002093875.1 Calopteryx splendens | reverse complement strand
TATATATATATATATATATATATATATATATATATATAACAGCGAACTTATTTAGCTAATTTTCGGGGGCCCGACCCCGTCTTCAGGCAGGGTATATATATATATATATATATATAATTACGCATATGTAAGTATATATCGCCTATAATATATGCCTACATTTAAGCATTGAAGTTATCCTTATTTCTTTAAGATTATATACTAAAACATGTTATTTATGGAAACGGTAAAACTGTAATCTGGTACGTAAAACGAAATTATGAAGAACAGATAATGAAACAACATATTTTTTTTCTAAAAAAGTTTTGTAGTAGTATTTAAAACATTATTGTCTGTATGGCTGAGGACCAAACACCCCCTGCCACACGCCCAAAACCATTGTGTTCATAACCAACTTAACCGACGTCTCACGTCCGGGGTACCCGAGTACCCGGCCGCCTTTTTTTCATTTTTTTATTAATTACATTACACAAATCAATTGCATGGTATTAGTTGTAATGCATGGACATATGAACAGTGTACCGCATGTATTTTAGTGCGTTATTGACACGTGCAGCTCGCACTAATAAAAAGTAGCGTGTTTAATCTAGGCCGGCGTAGGATTCGCGGAACTGCTTTTAACTCTGGAACGGTATTATATTCCCACGAATGTTCTGAAAGTTTGAATAGAAGCAGGGAGGTCTCTCGAATGAAATAACACAGGCAACTGTTCAGTATAGATGGCGTAGTCTGCATTTTGGGACATATTTTCGAGAGTGTGGCTGAGACGCTACGCAGTGGATCGAGACGAAGCTTCAAGTTTCTTCATATATTTCTCGTTGGTTGTATGCAGTGGATGAATTGTGAGAAAAACTGTGAAGAACTTTATTTAATTAAAGGTTTAGACAACCTTTTCTAATGGAGGAATATAATCGTGCGTTTCATAATATTTGACAATGCCAATGCATGTCAACATCGTATAACAGCTGCTCCCTTGCGTGATTTCTGGACGATGATGAATGCTAATTTAGCATCAACGTAAAAACGTCGGAGAATGCAACTAGCGATGTTCAGCTTAGTGCTCATCTAGGCCATACAAGAATTACGCAATATATATACCATCAAATCCAGTCAAGTACGGTATCAACATTCGTGGAATTTCATTGCCGAAATGCGTGTTCTTTTCAAGGCATTGAGCATGCAATTTCATTTCGGGGAAGTGGCCTGCATTAACTCTTTCCAAATTCTTCATTTCGTTGAAGCTAACGGTTTTTGGTACTTTGAAGGAAAAATAAGCCATTTATTCCAAAAGCAATGACAATAGACAAATCAAGATAGCTGTCATTCACTGTATTTGGATTTCACGAGAAAGTGTCGATCTGTTCATATGCCCAATTATACCAAGGAAAAGTAAAGCAGTGATTCTTTTACCTACAGTTCTTGCAGATATGTTGAGACATGTTCACAACGATGCTAAGAAGAATCCCTATATAATAAAATATTGTATTCAACATAAAGCTCACGTTGATACTATGGATCAGATTATTAGCAGGCACACGACGATACGTCGCACGTTGAGATGGGCGCTAGTTACATTCTTCAATATGATCGACATTACCGTTATGTTATGTTATTATATATTATTAATTATGAAAATAATAAAATGTTGCCTAAATACGAACCAGCGGCGTAAGTTTATGCTGGAGCTGAGCAAGGAGCTTGCTAGACCAGTCATTGAGAGCAGGTTTCAAAATTCTCAAATGACACGTCATTATAATACTAAAATAGCAATAGAAAGTGTGACCCGGGGACAAATCGTTTCTCTGGCCCGGATTAAGTCGTAAAATTCCCAAGCATGCATCTGGTACAATTAAAGTTACTGGATTTTGTCACATTAGTTTGAATCAAACGATTAGAAAACGAAGGAAAACGAGGAAAAGTTTATTCCAATGCGTCTTTCAGGTTCTCGATGAACAGTGTGAATTTCACAAATTGCAGCAATGGATCGCTTAATAAATATTTATTTTTAACATTTTATATGTACTTCATTGTTAAGTACTGTCCTGCCTGCTGTCTTAATCGATAGCAAACAAATAACGGTAATTATTATATCACAATTACATTTTTTGTTTGCTGGGTACCCAGGTACCCCGGAAGTGGCTGGGACGTTGCAAACATTAAAACTTGTAATTTTAAGAGGGAAAATTGAAACAAATTTTACTAAGCGTTTTCTCCCTCATAGAGACTCAACTATCGACGATTCGGAGGTTCGCGGCGGAATATTAATTTTCGCAACAGTTTCATTCACAAACCTACCGTTGTGGGTACCTGGTTGTGAACACAAGGGTGAAACATTTATGTATATTTTATATCTGGTCTACTTCTTCTACTGGAACATACTTTCTTGTGTCAGCAGTATTCCCCAAACTACGCAACGAGGGTATTTTGAGGGGAAGTCAGAGTCCCTCCTCACCTCCGAGTGGCGCGTTGTTACGCCCCCTCTGTCGTCTCGCCTAGCACCCCGGGAAGGGGCCTTGGACGTCCTAGCACTCCCAGTGGAACTGGGTGAGTCCACTTGTTAGGGATCATCATGTAGGATAGGGAGGACCCTGTCCTAGCCCGTTCCACATGCTGTGAAACGGGCTAGGACAGGCGCTGTGCCCATTCCACATGCCGGACGGATCGGCCGGATTGGACATTAGGTTTCCTCATTGATATTCCCCCCTCACTCCCCTCTTGGATAGTAGACAGAGACTCAGATTTCCGAGGCAGTAGTTAACGCCCACCAAAATCTTCCAAGGGAAAACTATAATATTCCCACCTACAGCAGATTAATTCAATTTATTCCAACACGAAGCTATTGGACTGGCAGTTCATCAAAAGTAGGAACACAGTGACATCATTCGGTATCGAAAAATAATTGAATTCCATTTCATGTTCAAGGAATTGAATGCCTGTAAAATGAAAAAATAGTATTGTGATGTAGAGAGACAGCCTATGTGTCATTTGATGTCCATGTCTCTAGTCAAGTACGCGTGAAACTCTGTCCTATCCTCCAAGACGTTGCTGTCCGTACACAAAAAGTGAACGTCACATTACATGACTTTCTGATTGGATATATATGAATTATGCATGAAATTTCGGAATGCTCAATTATGTTTGGTTTACGCTAATACGTTTATTCTTTTTAAATAAGAACCTTCTTTGGTGGACTCCTAAGAGGTTTTCTTCAACAATCGTTCTGACTAGGAAGAGAGCACTTGGATTTACTTGTCTAGAGAACGTCCGTTGTTCGCCACGTCCTACATCAACCTCCTTTGAAGGCATTCCTTTGTCCCTAGGAACCTCAAACTCTATAGAAAGATTTAGGGCAAGTAACTGGTGACACGTATCGAAGAGGTTATGTAAGTTATGTCGGTGATATGTGTGAATTAAAGGTCATCCTTCCCGAGGCGAGGTATTATCAGGTTGGCGTCGTCGGTATATAGTTTGGGGATTAGGACGAGAAGGAAGGAACGACATTGAAATTGACATTAAAGACTAAAGGAAAAATAGCCATAAATTTTTGTTCATAGTTCCACGATGAGCACAGCATCCCATGCAACCAAACTTCATCACCCCGGCGGGATTAGTGATGAAGAATAACTACTCCCGCTGTATCTCTACTTGTCGTAAGATGCGACTAAAAGGGTGGGGAGAAAACCCCGAGAACACATCCCCAATTTCAGCTAGAGCAACATCCGGACAGTCTTGTGGGTCAGCTGTTTGTGTGAGGCCTTATCATAATGCCTATTGATGCCGATCTGATATCATGATATCTAAGATAAACAATGTTGTCCTAGTAATATTATTTCCAGAATAACGTATGCAAAACTGCTAATGAGGAGAGACCAATGGAGATAATGGTGAGAGTCCCTTCTAAACAGAAAAATTTGAAGACATTCTCATACCCACGGTGTCCCCCGTCCTAAACATCTCCATTTCCCTATGCACAACTTACTTTCCTGGAATACAATAATTGAAGCCCATTCTAAAAGATCACACTGCTACCAATGATATCTTCTCTCATTACCCATCCGTCATCTTTAGACACCCTCTCAACCAGTCCTATATTTTCAGAACCAGCAACCCATTCATAAAAATCCACCCTACTCCCAACTCCTCATAGTTTCACCATGGTGACTCATAGTGTCATGCCATGCGAAAAAGCACGCTGCAAGATGTGTCCTATTTACAGCCACACATCGCACCCTCCGTCTCCCATCAACCTTCTTCCTCCTCCGCCACGTGCCTCTTGCACATCCAGCAATGTGGTCTACCACCTTCAATACAACCTTTGCCTGGCCTTCTATATCGGAAAAACTTCCTCTTCCCTCAGTCTTCGCATCAACAACCATCGCGCCTCTTGCAATTCCACTTCCCAATCACCCTCTCTCCCCGTCACCAAACACGCAGCTTCATACAATGCAACTTGTTATAACTGTTATAAAATTTCTGTATTCGCCTCCCTATCTCCACCGACACTCCCATTGTATTTTCCATTCTGGAAAACGCCTTCATATAGATCTTTGGTGCCACCCAGAGTCCAGGTCTCAACAACAAACGCTGATTTCCTTAATCCCTCCCCAACTCCTTTCCCTTTGTTACTAACTGATAGCTCTTCGAGTACTTCAATTTGATCACGTGGTTATCGATTTTCGTTCGACTGTTTCGCTGAGAGGCACGGCACCGAAATCCGCGTGACCATGTAGTTGAAGGCGAAGTTTTATCTGACTCTGCTTGACTGGGGTCAGTATGGGAGGATTTTCTCTGAGCTGGGTGAAGAGGATTGTGGTGTCAATGGCGACGTGGATCGCCACACTGCCGAGGTCATCCTACCCCTGAGGCACGCCCATGGATACTCCTTGGTCTGGTCGGGGAGGGAAATGGAGGCGCTGACCTACCTGTGCCAGTCTTACCTTGGGGTTATGCAGTTGAAGGCGAAGGTAATAAGGTTTGAGCAGACGTCTCGCACAAAATACTGACTATATACCTTTTGAGTGGGAAGAATCCTGCACGGAGGTTCTGAGAAGACCCCTCCCACCCGTCTCTGCTCCCTTACTATAGACTGTTCGTGTGGGGGATGACCGCCTCATTATTTACTTTGCATACATTTAATTTTTATGTTTTTTTATATTCTTTAATGAGTAAAGGAACGTTGAATGTTAGAAATGTACCATAAAACATAAGACTAAAAACTGAGCTAACGCCTGGGACCTGGACCGTTCATAATACACCTTAACGTAACTTAAGAACTTTGCATGAGGCGCGAAAGATGGCTCCTCATGTTCAACTTTTAATGTTATGCTACGCTAACTAGATAAGTTGACCAATCACAAGGGAAGGTGAGCTCTTAATATAAGTAATCACGTAGAATATCATAGCTTACACACTAACGTCACCGGTGACGCGATCGGCAAGTACAAACGTAATAATACCTTCATTTACGAAATTTAGTCCCGGTAAACAGATTCGGTTTCATACAAAACCGCATTTTTGATTTAAGCGGAACAGGGAGTTCAACAAAACTAAAAATATAAATTAGATACTTGCTCCGAGATTACGTCCATCCTTGGAGTTAATGGTGGTAAGCAAAAAAATGGAAAATTAAGCAATGTTCTCATAGTTCAACTCAAGAAAAGGGAAAGACTTTCTAATTGGTGGAGCTTGGATCTTAGTTCATTGGCCATCATAAACGTTACAAGATTTTGCACATAAGTTGATTCTAAGTTACATGGTTATGTTATGTTCATACATTCAATGTGAACCGGCCTTAATCCATTTCCGGCACACAAGACTGCTGGACTGAAAGTGCTCAAATCTAGAGAAAATATGCCGTCATCTGAATTCGTGCTTTCGCCCAATTACAGTGGCCAAATTGCTGGTATAATTTGTAACGCACAGTACCTCTGTAGGAAGGTGTTAACTGCTGATTATGGTTCCCAATTGATAATCATACAACTTCATATTTTACTAACTCTAAATTAGAATTAAAATATGTACCTTTGAGGTTTTTCATTCCTAGCTAATCTTAGAACAACCATTTCCGTTAATGTTGATTTGTCATTTGTATTTCATCGCTCGGTGAATACTCAGCAAAAGTAGCTCCTATGTGGTTCATTAATGTTTTAAATCGCATTCTAAGTCAATTAAAATCGGAAAGCTAAAATCATTTGAGCATTTCAAAACAGGTACCCACATACTTAATGTGATAGTAATCCTTAAAACCAGCTAAAACTCTTCCAAATTTGTTCGAATCATTCTTTTTCTTCTTTTATTGAGTCTCTTCCTGGATAGGTTTGAATTATACTGTTCCCTCCATGTTTTGTGACCCTGTGCTGCCTACCTTAGCTATTCTCATTTGTCCTTTCCCTCTTTATGTCCGTCAAAAGATTGTGCCTTCTTCTCCTCTCCCTCTCATTCCATCAACCTATCCCTCTCTTAATCTTTTCATCCAATAATCATTTTTAGAATGTTTCCCATCCGGTTCCATTTCCGCTTTCTTAAAGCTCTCATAATGTTTCTTCTATTCTCCTTTAATCTTTTCCTTCCTTTTTATTTCTTCACTCAACATATCAATCCTTTTCTATTCTTCTCCAAATCCACATCTCAATCCCCTCCGAGTATTTCTTTCTTCATGATTTTTCTCCTCAGTGAATTTTGCCAAATAGAAGGCCTCTTTTTTATATTGACCATTGAGAACACTTATACTCCATTTACCTATTCATCTGTTGCATCCATAAAACATTGTGCAATTCTTTTTCGTAGTTCTGCTCTAATTTTCTTGATCGTAACCAGTTTTTTTACATTGCTGAAGGCTTTTTTTCCCCTTGGGCGACTGTACTTCTTATTCCTTCTACATAGCTTCCAACTCATGCGATCATGCTCCCAAACTGCATGATATTTTTTCTAGTTCTTCGGCATCTATAGTAACTTTCATTATTCCTTGGCCTTTCGCCACATTCATAACTTTGGCATTACTAATGTCTACTTTCATTTCTAGTTGTTTTCCTGCTTCATCTATTCCATCCACCATTGAATCATTTTCAATGGCTGTATTCTAAATTGAAACATAAAAATGCATTTATCAAAGAACATTCGTTTTTTGCATACTTTTGTCCGAAATAAGACTTAGGTTGAAAGAAGTTTGGAACGATAACTTAAATTTGGTCGATATATTCACGCGAATTGGGAATAGCACCACAACTATCCAGTCATTGAAAATGTGTGAGGGGAACTATTATACATTTTGATGCGTTATGAAAATGCTCTTAAAAGAGTTTATCTAGGACGCGGACTTAATGCATGAGTATATCTTGTATCCGAAAAAGTCTCCGGCACTCTTAAATCTTGAGAAATTCAACTGAAAATTATTTAATCTATAAGAAAATAAACCTCAGGCAAAGAAAATTTGATATATTTCAAATATTGTCTTGGATGATTAACGAATTTTTATATAAGTACAATACATGCCTATCGACGAGGCGTTGCAATCCAGTGGATGTAGAGTTCGATTTCCGGTGAGGACCGACTCAGATTGCACCCTCAGCTTATGACCAATCTGTGTCCCATTTTTCCTGGGAAATTCGGAAAACTGGGAATGAGGGGATTTGCCATCCCACATTATCCTGAGTAAGTGTGCATTTTTGACACGCCGCATTAGGACCTTTTATAGAGTGAGCTCTACCCTTTACACCTACCAAATCAAACTTTGTGTTGATTATTATTGTGATTGATCACAAATCGCTCAAAATAATACTTTTAATTCAGTTACCCCATAATTATAATCGAGGTGGCTATAAATTCTCCCGTTTTAAAAACAATCTGTTCAAATCGTTGAAAAATATATACATTTTATTCACAATGATGACAGTGCTATAGTTATCAGTTTTCTTCTCAAAATTTATATTTTTTTTTCATGAAATATATTCATCCGTGAAACATTTAGGAATAGATCAATCTATTTATTTATGTTAGACCTACATTAATTTAAAATCTCATCATTGTTTTTTGCGTAAAACATGCATGTTATGACTGGTAGGAGAGAGGAATATATTTTTTCCTTTCCATAGAATAAAAACATGAAGATCCTGAAGTGGACCTTCATCTCGTCATTCACGGGTTGTCTAAGGGCCAGCTGGACTTCGCGATGCACCGACTATGTACCGCTGTCTCTTCATCGCCATGGAGCCTTGCTTCCACCAGAGAGACTTTCCTGTCCAGTTCACCGAGTTCTGCGCCCTCTTCGCCCACATCCTGACCATAGGGGGCCATCGGCACTTGTGTCAGTTCCACGAGGTACTCTTCATAGCATCCGAGGTCCACTCCCGCTTCCGTAACCCTGATTACAGTCTAATATTGGTGGTCATCGGGTGCTCCTTCCCCAGTGTTGATTGTTTGGTACAGTGAAGGAGTGTTTGTTACCATTCTCGTCTTCACATCCTTGCCTACGGTCCACGCCATACATTCTATCATAAAAGCTTCAGAATCTTAATAATATCTCCATTTATGCCCACTGGACTTGGAGTGGTATCACCAAATGATGGAGATTCATGGCTCAGCCGAGGACGTTCCGTTGTAGAGGAATCTCAAGGTGACCTCCAAGTTCGTGTACATCTGTGCCAGGAGGAAGGATGCCCTTCGGATCATCTGGCACACGTTCAAGAAGGTCAAGGCCATCCTGCGGAGTGACCATCCCCTTGTAAAGTTATGCCTCAGTTGCCTTTTAGAGATGTTGGGTCTGCGCTTCTGAGGATACAGGATGCATGGCTCCGACTCAAAAAGAATCCATTTGATTGTATTGAAACAATGCGTAGAGGATTTTCATCAACTATACGACTATTCCCAAAGTACTAAGAAACATACCAAACCAAATTGTGAAAAGAATTGGTTTCTGACGCAAAAACTATTCATAGTTTAAACAGGAACACTCATTGGTTTTTCGAAAACATAAAAGTGTTTCTTTTTCATGAACAGAGAAAAGCTGAGTATTTTCATTCTCTGCGAATGAAAATTCATTGGCTGAATTTGAAAAACTCTATTATTTAAACAATTTATATTTCTGTTCAAAATGTTTTTTTTTAATGATAACATGCCCAATGTCCTTCTTTAATATTCTGTAAAACAAATAGATCAATTCTGAAGTGCATAAAAGCTTTTTTAAAACACTTTCATTGTATTGAATTGAGAAATAAATAATTTTTTCCTTATAATTCATGTCCGTATGTGTCTTTGCTTGGAGTTTTCTTTATGTGTTTGAGAAATCCCGTTTCCAATTGTACTCCTTTGGCCCTTCGTCTTTTCGCTCACGAAGGAAATCGGTCTAGCCTCTCCATCGACCCCCAACCCTTCACACCAAATAGCCTCGCGCTTCCCCTCCGTGGAGTTTTTATCGCCGTCCAGTGGAGGCGTCTCCGCTTTTGCACATCGGAATGCTTGCGTCATCACGATTTTCCAAACACAGATCACGTGCTATTTCCGCGTAAGGCGGACATGAGTAACGATTATGGACAATTTTCTATTCGACAGTGCCGATAACTATTAGTTCCTCTGCTCTCAGGAAATGGCCGACTTTCCCTCACCCATATAGGTATAACATTTTTTGCGTTTTCTTTGAATTAAAAATTCTGTGTTTATAAAATTTCAGTTTCCATTGTTGGAGGAATAATAAAATGATAAGATTGCGTCGGTTGAGGTCTTGTCTGCATGTTCAGTTGAACAATTGCTTTTTAAGTAGATCGCTTCCAATCATCGTGTAAAATGCTCGTATGTGCTTATAAAGGTTCGTTTAATTAGTAATCAAGCAGGTAGGAAAATGAAGATAAATATCATTTTCCTTAGGAAAATGCATGTAGTTGAGTAAAGTGGAAACAAATCCTGCTGAACACAAAAGAATAACTAGAAGTTAAAAAAGAAGTTTATAAATCAAGGGGAATAAACATTTACAATAGACTCATTCCGTTGCAACGTACGTGGGGTTAGAATAAGCAACGGCGGATACATCCAATGTTTTCCATCTTGCATCTCACGTGAGGCAGTGCAGCTGGTGTCTAAGCGTGGATGGAAGGGGAAGGTTGCGCAATCATGACGACATGCGAAGGGGTGGGAGGTTGGGGTAGGGAATGGCCGACGACACGTGTTGGCGGCAGAGCTGCCATCTCCCGCTTATGTTCTGAACGACGCGGGAAAGTTTCATTGTTTCTCCTGCGCATAGGTTTCCATCTCTCAGATGAATTGCGAAGGATGTGGAGGCTCCCACCCACTGGTCTACAAGAGTCGCTCTCCCATTGGTCGGTTATCTCATCGTTGTACGAATGCAGTTAGTGTCCCCCATTGTTTGCGCCGATGTTATCCTGTGATCAGGTGTCCTCCTGCTCTCCATCCTGAAGTGATTTTTGCGACTGTTTTTTTTTGTTTAATCATAACCTTAACTGAATTACGCGAATATCCATTCGTGAAATCAAGTGTTGGTGAGCGGGTGCCGAGGCAGGTTCAATTCGTCGAGGAGCCAAAGGTAAGCGAACTGATTTTTTTTCACGCTGAACGCGATTAATTTTCGTTTCCCAATCCTGTGTTTAGCCAATTGTTAGTCGTTCCATATTCCGAGGATCGTTTTCCTCGATGTCCACCGAAGTCTCTTATCCGACGGAAAAATGTGAACTCATCCTAAGTTTGGAATGAGCGTGAGTTAAAGTTCGAGATATGGCTCTTTCTGTTCGCGCGCCGCTTGGCACAATTGTTATTGGCCTCGAACGACACATTTGAATATATTTCGGATGCGAGGATCGCTAAGTTTTGGATATATCTTTATAAGTTGAATTGAAGAGAGTATATTATGCTGTAGGTGTGTAGAGTAGGGCCATAATAAATGGATAAAACGACGGAGAAGGAACGTGTGGTACGCGGTTCACATGAGAGGATGGCGCAAGAGAGTTTGTGGAACCAAAATGAAGGAATTTCACGATAAATGGCAGACTCGATTCAGTATCGTCGTCGGCCGGGACGTCATGATTGCTTCATTTTCGTGTCAGCAGAGGTTCTCATTAATACATAATGTCTTTACGGAATGCAAAAATTGTAAAAACGTTTTACTCTAGGTTTTCCCAATCTATAAATTGCAATACCATAATTTATTGTCTTATAAGATATATCAGCGTATAAGAGATATTATTTGTTCAGTTTTGGTGCAAGGATATAAGTTATTAAAAGATTGATTTTGAATCTCCAGCGCAGGTGTAAGGCTGAAGTACATTTAAAATATTACAAGGTATTATTTTAACACTTTGAGTGCGGAGTCCTGAAAAATATTTCTTCGGATGCGGTGGAATTTTTACTTTTTATTTTACTGGCTGAAAAGTATATGATTTGTATTATGTTGCATGTTATAATG
>LYUA01004376.1:39812-53674 GCA_002093875.1 Calopteryx splendens | reverse complement strand
TTATTTAATTTCATCGGATTCAAACAAAAATTGATATACTTAGGTTTTTGGCGTCGGTATGGGCCTGTTCGCAACGAATTTCCACGCGCCTCTGAGTGGAGAGAGCTGCCCTGGAAGTGTTGTCTCCACGTTGCACTCAAGTAGTGATACCGCTGCAAATGAGTCCGCCACCTCCAGGACTCATTCGGGCTCTTGGGATATGAAGCCAGTGTCTTAGCCGCCACAGTTACACACGATCCCTTCTAATTCCTTCAAGTTGGATGTGATCGAAGGCGAATACTTGGCAGTAAGAAGAGGAAGGAGACATGTTTCCGGGGATTTTAACCAGGCAGAGAAAACAGTGTGTCGTGATGAACGCGCGAAGAGTTGACTCCAGCATAATCGACGGTTGTGTGTTTTTCCAAAATCCCAATCCTGTATTTGTACGGTACATAGTTTTAGCCTCTCTCTGAAAGCACTGTGAAAATTTCCCAATCGGAATTCAAATGGTTAAATAAAAAGGACACAAATGTGTGTTTATTAATTGTCATTCCATGGATGTATCGATTATTAGCTAGCTGTGAGTTTGGTCTCCGAACGTTGAAGTAATTTTACAATCCAGTGTAACGGAAATCGTTTTAATTTAGAATTCGGCAGTGAGGTCTATTCGTGTACAGTTGTTAAATGACGGTTTAAAACGTGAACCTGAGCGACCATGAGGTGTTAATAGTGAAATGTGCTTTTTAAAATGTTCGTGTAATTTGATACGCTCAGGAAAAGAATAAATTTTAACTTAAATGTGTGAATTTAGTTTTCTGAAGAGGATTTTTGAGGATGTGAAGCACGTTGATATCGTTGTGAAATGTCATGAGCGATATCCATTAGTTTGTGAAAGTGAATTGTGTTGTGCAGGAAAGTTGTGAATCGTAGTTTCTCATCCTTTGTTTGGGTGCGTGGCTTCTTTTGTACTTCAATGGAGTTTCAAGACGAAGGTATTCGATGGGAGAAGAGATTTCTCGTGAGATAGACGACAGGACTCGACAACGATATCAGGACGACGACTTCAGGTTCTTCGATGGTGCAGTTTCTAGGATTTCACGGTGAAGGTAGGTAACTGAACCAACATTCTTTTCCTTTCATTTTTTATCTGTAGTTTTGCCATTAGTGGTAATGTGTCGGTTTAGATAGGTTTCTGATGGATACACTCTACAATAACCCTTCATTTCGGCATACTTTCTGCCACCCTTCATTTCATCCAGTAAGCCCAATCTTTTCCTCCCCCTACCTCGCTTACCCAACATTATATCCTATCAAATTCCTCAACAATCCGTTGTCAATCAGTACGCCCTTCATCCAATTTTCCTGTCTTCTTTGGATTTCTAGTTATTGCCATATTTACTTAATTGGTTGGACTCAATTTTGGTCAGGTTGAGAAACGATTGGTTATAGCTTATTATTCCTAAAAATATATCTTCTACTTTTTGTACGGTCAATAGTTTACAATACAAGTTTAGTCAATAGTAGACAATATATTTTTTAATAGTAAGCGATTGTTCCCTCCACATAATTGATAAGGCATAATTCACCCTTCACCCACCCTACCTGTCTAATACCTGGATCCATTTAGTCATTATCCCCGTCGCTTCTTCCCCTCCCCATTATCGTAACGTCTAATGGCACTTTTATAATAGTAATACTATAAAATTATGCAACTCGCTCTTTCAAATTCCTCTAATTCCCTTTGTGACCATAACTTATTACACATTTCGGTAATCTTTCCAAAGTATAATATTCTTCTTTCATCTGTTATCTCTCCTTTTGTCGTCCATTTCCCTATCAGCTCATTGTTAAACTAGCTCCCAATTTTTTTTCTTTTCTTCTCCGATTGCAGATTTAATTCCACCATTTCAACCCGCAGTTTTGTATTATTTGATACATATCGGATATGCAAAGTCTGCTTTTCCACCTATTTGAATATTTTACTTACTTGGGCTAAAATTCTAATATATTCACGCATACGCACAATAACTTGACTGGTGTCAATTTTACTTTAGTTAAAAGTCGTTGGAAACCCAGAAAGTGATTATAAGTATTTTTTACACAGATGAAAATGTGCTCTGTGCTATTTGTCCATATATTATGCATAAATTGATTTATTTTTCCATTTATATGCCATTTTAAAGGTATTACTCCGCATTAGAATATAATAATAATAGCCTTGTAGCCGTGGCCTTGTAATATAAGAAACTGTATCCTTCCTACCTTCCACTACACGAGTTCTTGACGTGTTAATGTGTTATGATTCCCAGCATACATTTCCTCAGCATGCTTACGGGGAAGATGATGGTAGATGGAGCCATGAAAACAACCATAACGGGAAAAAAGGTGTGGTTAGCATGTAACTTGAAAGGTAGTATATTGTTAAACGGTTTGTTAGAATGGTTTTTCCTGGTGTATTCAGCTGTTGTGATCATTGTAGTGGGTGGAAAAAGGATTCACTTTTTAAATTTTGAGTCATCTTTGACTTTCCGTTGCTGTCACATACTACTGTAATCGAGGTGTTACTTTAATTATTACATAGCTATTTCTGCATTAACCATGTTCAGTTCATTCCCCAGTCACAACACATACCTCGGGCGATATTTCTATTTAAGTACTTCCTATGTACGAGCAATCTGTAGCAATGCTGCCAACGTTGCAGAATGCACCTTCGATGTCTTTCATCTACATCTTACTCTGTAAGCCGCAGAGGGAACGTGAGGCGGGTGACCTTAGGTCACCATCCATAAGTGTCATCGTGTGTTACTGACAATCTGCATAATTCATTTCGCGCAGTTCAAATTTTCCTGCGTGTTTCCTACTGTTGAGATCACGGGTTGTGCTATGCAAAAAACGATATCGATCTGTTCTGCAACCAATCACTCTTAGCTTCCCGTTGTGGTCTCGCCTAGCAATGTAATGTGGAGCTAAAATTATTATCTTTATGTCGGCGTTAAACTAGAATGATTTGTTTATTTCTAAAACTCTTTGTTGTGTATGAAGTCTATGCACCGGAGGGAAAGCGATAGAATCGTACTCTTGCAGTTTTTTTTGTATGCAATCATTGAGTTTCCTTTTGTCGTTTTAGACCTGTGTTACACTGTTTCGTTCATGTTGTAAGAATGGATGAGAGTTGGATCACAAAACAGATATATACACGTGAGAAGAATTAAGTTCGAGAGAAAGAGGTAGACGGAGAAGTCACGGGTGATCGTAGCATATGGTACACTCAAGTGTATAGTTATTTTTTCTGCGCCTCTTTTTTGGGACACTCCTAAGGAATAGGAATGGTAATTATATACCAGTGTATTACAAACACATATCGAGAAATATTTATCGATTTAGGATCTTGAAATTTCAAAAGTATTAAACTTGCCGTCCATTCTTGTGCTCCATGTTGCTTTTTCCTCTTCCACATTGCCATTGGCTTTCTTTTTTCTAGCCTATCTGCCCTTCAGCACCAGATTTTTGCAAAGGTTTCAACTATTCTCCGGACTCCGATGATTATATGAATGCTTTTAATGTTTTTTTTACTTGGGGAAAAGTTGAAAATTACGGGAATTAGTTGTTTTTATTTTGTGAGGTGTAAATTTAATGTTGTGATTGTTGGTTTATGTTAAGTGCATTTTTGTTGTTAATATATTTCATTATCTTAAAAGATATAATAGCCCATTATCAGGGTAAATGTTTTGCTATGAGGGAAAAAATGTAAAACGTATTTTTTCTTCCTTTCTTTGAAATGTTTGGCTTCCTTTATCCTTCGATCGAGGCTGGAGAAAAGTCATTCGATGGATGAAGGGCTTCCTCTTCAGATGGACGACATGAGTGACCCAACTTCCGGTTCTTGGGGGAGTCAGTTTCGTGGATTCTCCACGCAAAAGTATGAATGGTGAACAATCATCATTTCTCCTTTTTTAATCACAAGATACACCATATATCAATTTGCTTTCTGTAGACTCCTCAGTCGACCGCTGTTGGTTAGGAGGGCCACTGGATAATCAATGGACGTTGAATCCGAACACATTCAAATGATCATTTCTGGTTTATAAATTAAATGGCGGTTAAATACCGTTCCTGAGATTCTACTGGAAGCTTTCTATGATGACAGGGCTATATTACTCTTGGTGAAATTAATTTTCTTTGATACCTTCTTCCAAGTTTGGTGTCAGCCTATTACATTCAATTTTTGACCGAAATCGTAATATGTTAGGTCTACTGAATTACTTTTAACTTGGCTAACATAATCAGGAAGTTGTATTATCATTACAAGGAGATTCATTTTGACATGGGATTCTAATCCCGGCGATTCTGGCTCCCAACACAGTTGCGGACTAGACAAAATGAGGCATTCGGTGTTGTCTTATTTATGTTAACATAAAACTAGGGCAAGAAAGCTACGTACCCCTACCTTGTTTTTTTGCAAGAACCCTCGGTATTGCTCGGTACCTCGGAACTGGTTTCAACCCCAGCTTACTAGTGATGTCTTAAACAAGTGTTTAAGTAAATTAAAAAACAGTAATGAACGAAAACATTTCACTGTAGTAATGGGTCCCATTGCAGAGGGCTTTCCTTGGACGTTTTGTTTGAGCGATCATTTAATGTAACGGTTTTTACCAAGGGATATAGTAAATAAAAAACTGGGTAAACCGTCTGTCGGTTTAGCAGTGATGGAACGCTGAGTTTAATGGTAGAAATTCCTAATAGTTTTAAGCTTTTATAATATTCGTCAATGACTTTACCGGCCGTCAATGGTTCTAAGCAAATCGAACCAAGGGGACTGGAGGTGCAGTAATCTTCCTGGTAAGGATATAAATGTGTATACGCTCGGAATATGGTATTTCGTACAGTGACCAAAGCCATTTAGCAGAGATATTTTATTAATTCTCAGTACGAAAATTGGACCTTTGGAAAAACACAGTTCAAGTGGTTAATTTCGATATTCCTTCAGTACATTATGTGAGAAACTGGTCTTGCTACCTAAACTTGGATATCGCCTTTTCCCTTCCAGAATGAAAGGAATTGTTGAGGACATTACCACTTAGAATTCATTGCGCTTCGTGTAGGCTTTAATATCATAAATTTATTAGGATTGTATTGAAAAGCGAGGAAACAAAAGCATAACGTTTTGCAATTGATAAAACCATGGTAAAATGATCATGGTCGAAATAGTTAGTTCGGGGATCTATTTTTTTGGCATATATCATAAGAAAATTACACAAATATTAAACGAAAAATTAAATTTAATGATCCCTTTCGTAAAAAGAAGAAAGTAATTTCAGACGATAGACATTTTGTGGGTAATTTTTGGCTTCGTTTTTTCAATTGTATTTTATGCGTCAAATTTAATTTTCTTCCATAAAACTTGCAAATAAATAAAGAGAATTTCATTTAAAATTTAAAATAAATATTCTCGGTAATATTTATTTTGTGAATTCATCCATATTCTTCCTGAAGGTGAAATATCTTTGACTTTAGTTTTAAATGATACATTTTCGGTCTGCTGAGGCTGATTTGGCTCATCCACAAAGTGACATAATTACCTTTTACCTTAATACTTAACTTATAGTAGCATTTCGCTGTCCATTTATTGCTTTCCTCTTGACAGCAACATTTCTACTTTATATGCATCCTTGCACCATACAAATCTTTGTTTGAATTCCAAAGTACAAATTGGTTTTGTTTTCTTTTACACTCGAATATTTCAACTTGTATTCTCCCAGGGTGGTGAACGAAAGGTGGAAGTCGTCCACCCTCAGTAACTATTGTCCTTGCATGTTCCAACATGATTAATTTTTTTATAATTTCGGTTGAAGCGCACAAGAAAATATTTAGACATTTTTTTGTAATTACAGCCATTTACTTGTTAATAGAAAATGGGGTACCTAAACGTTACCGCCCATTCGGGGATTCGTACTTCGTAATCCGGGATTTTCCTTGGTATCTCATCGTTAATATTTTTCATTTTAATTTTAATTGTTTTATTATCAATATGGATTTATGCGTTTCTATTTCCGTCCTAAACTCATAAAAAACCGCTCTATATATTTTATGACGATTTTTTTTGCTGCTTTTACCGCGAGAGAAAGTTAGCTTAACACCCTATGATCTTCATGTTCCTATAAGTTATTCATCAATGGACGATGTATTAAAATTGTCGGTAACTATTATCTGACTCATTTCCCTTGCAATTGTTGCTACGAAACTACTCAAAATTAAACTTATGGTAAATAAAATTTCCCTAAAATCATTATATCTAAAGGTATTCCCATTGTGCTTTCATTTTGGTATATTTGCCTAATTTATCTGATCTGTTTAATGAGTAATTTTCAATTATTTCATTTAAAACTTGTGCATGTTAATTCCGTGTTCTTGATTCCCTAAACCCTCGATACTCGTATATCCTAAGTGATATTTAAAACCAGAACATTATGATTCGGATATCGCCCTCCGGGAAGTTATGCACATTTATGATTCTCTTCCTAAATCTATGTACAATCATAACATTGTCTCATTGTTGTCTTCCTATATCCACTCAGCGTTTTCCTTAGATCCAAAGGCTTGCAATGGTGTTTAAATGAGGACCTATTGAATTATCTTTCAACTTACGCGTTCCTAAAATGTGCTGAGACAGCGTTCAGATGACAAAAAAAACTTTTGCAACACCTGGCTGATTTACACGAGATTTCAATTATTAGGTTTTCTGTTAGGGTTACTCGACTTTTAGAAAGCAACATGTTGTAGTGCTTTCCTTCTGCTACTCCACATTGGATCCCGTCCCCTCTACTGTATAATATTCTGTAGCACTCACAGTAGTTGTGCCTGCTATCTTTTTGTCTCGTATTACTCAATAGATATCCGTCTATCTCCTTTGGTTATTTTCAGTATTTGTACCCTTTTACCGTTGTAAAGTGTGACAAGAGTTTTATCTGTATCTACATAATACCCTGCAAGCCACCTCCAGGGTGTGTGGCAGTGGTTGGAAATAGGTAAAGGAGTGAGGCAAGGGTGTAGTTCATCTCCAACTATTTCTAACGTCTATGTGGAAGAAATAGTGGATAAGAGCTGGAAGAATGATAAGGTGGTGAGCATAGGTGGAAAAAACAATAAAATGAATCAGATTCGAAGACGATATGGTTCTGTTTCCAGAGTAAAAAAATGGTTAATAGATATTAGGTAAAATAAGGCTCTTGGCTAGCCTAAGTGGATTTTGGACTCGAAATAGACGAAAAGAAAACAAAGGTGATGACAGTTGGAAAGAAGGAACGGTTTCCTGTACGTATCACATATATGACATAAATATCATCCTTACATATCTTCATCATCACATATATAACATAAAAGTGGTCTTACAAGGCTAGAAATGAGGTGGTGTTGAGACGGATAGGGGAAGAAATAAAGCTGCTAAGCACCATTTTAAACGGGAAATGGATGGGGCATGTGCTGAAGAGGGAATGTCTGTTACGTGATGTGCTAGAAGGAACGGTGGAAGGAGAACCGAAGGGAGGAAGGAGGAGAGGAAAGATGATTGACGATCTGAGATGGGAAGGAAGTTGCAGGGACTTTAAGAGAAGGGCAGAGGGTAGAGAGATGGAGGCGCCAGGGACCTGCACAAGCAGACAACTTGTTTTGATGATTTAAAAATCAGAATCAAAAGGAATATGGCAAGTGAAGGGAGGGATGAAACAAAGTAAAAAGAAAACCTGAAGAGGGTTAATGAAGGCATATTACAAAAACATTAGGATTTTTCTGGCGGCCAGTTTTTTGAGTGCCTTTTCAATTTTTACCATTCAACCCAGTTTATGCCCTGGTTTATTTGGACACTTTTTTTAGTTAGCCGACCGTGATTTTGTGGCTGTTCCTTTTTTTGGCTGCCGGTAAAGTTTTTTTTGATTATCCGGTCCTGTTTTTTTTAAATTGAGACTGTTTTGTGGATAGCCTGTCCTGATTTTTGAAGTTTGTTTGAGTGCGTAAAGTTTTATTTATACATCCGACCGCGTTTTTCCAAGCTGGCATTGATTGTTTTGGCATACTTTTTTTTTCGAGAGGCGGTTCCGATTTTCATAGTCATCCCTTCCTTGGGTGCTGTTAATGTTTTTTTTGGACATCAGGGAGTTTTAGATAGTCGCCCCCGGGTTTTTAACATACCTCGTTTTCTCGGTAGCCAGCCCTGATTTTTGGAGGAATCAGCCCTATATTGAATCCCGTTATAATATTTTTTGACACCCGGCTCTGTTTTTGCAACTGGCCTTTTATGGAGAGCCTTCGTAAATTATTTGGTAACCTTTCATGTTTTTAAGACAGTGAGCCCTAATTTTGGAACATTCTTTTAATAATAATACCCCGATAGCGGCCGCAGGGGGTGTTAAGGCACCGCCCTTAATTACCAGAAAATGAAAGATGTGGTTTGTAAAGGGGGGCATAAAAGCATTAGCAAATGGACAGCCGGCAACTTTCTCTCCTTGTGCTGTGATGTGCTGGTTCGCTCGAGAGAGAAAAGAATTCTTGAATCTATCGGTTCGAAATGCTATTTCTCTAATTTTCGGATTTCTTTCTTTATGTTGCATAACATATCACACGATTGGTATCAATACAATGCGTTAAATCTGGCTTCGGTTAAATGAATCTTTCATTCCCTAGTGATTCCTACTCGAAATCATGTACATATATGCATTGCTTGACGCTCTGGGTCCACTCATTGCAACTTTTAAACGAAAAGGGCTGCATTCCTCTATTTAAAAAAATTTAATTCACGAATCAATATTGTTTGAGTTGGGTCCCATATGCTCGTAGAATATTCTATGTGCGGTCTAACGAGAAATAGCATGTCTCTTTTAATTTTACTTCCGGCCCTATCACTGGCGCCCGGTATCTATTCAGGCTTGATTTTTGGATATCCTATCCTACTTTTCGGCAGACGGTCCTGATTCCATGATTGAGATACGATCGTTAGTTGCTTCAAATATTTAATCATTATTTACCTCTGTCAATTTTTTTCATTTTGCTCGTAAACCTAAACTGATATTTGAGAGACGACTCAAGGTAGGTATCAATAACTGAATCAGAAAAGAGAAATATCACCTCAGAGTTCTGTGTTGTGATTCATTACGGAATTGTTGATATCGTTTCTCTCCTGTTTGTTCTCATTTCGTTTTGTAACTGAAATAAAAAAGACGTTAAGATCTTCTTTGCGGGTTCGTTTTCAAATTCAGTTAACTACAATGGTCGTCAGTTTGATGGCGAAATTTATTTTATGAATACCTCCTCTACAAATTAATCCATTTTGTGTGCCACCGTAATTAAAATTTTAGCGAGCTGTGACGGAAATGTTTTGATTTACTGTACACGTCATAACAGTCATTGTGATAGTCATTGAATGCAAGAAATTGCTGCCCTGTATCAACGCGTTGAAAGCTTTTCAAATGCCGAATGATAATCGCATTCAATCTAAATGATTTTATCATTTGTTCGGGTTTGATTTGAAAAACGGTTAACAAAATAAGAAATTTTAATCTTTTAAACGTATTTTAGTTTAAACAATTGCCTGAAATTATATATTTTTTCAATGAGTTAAATCAAAATTGACCTACGCGGCGAATTACATTTTTTTCTTTTGCTTAAATAGAATAATGTAATCGTTTCTGCGTTCAAACCCGTGTATCTTTTTAAACTAGAATATAAAAAAATAAAAGCAGTAAGTCTGTTTCTAGAATCATTTTTGGAGTTGGGTGAAGCGTGATATTTTTCTGAATGGCCAACCAGTAAGACGACTCACAAGAAAATTTTTATTTTAAATGATTTTTTTATCATTTTCTTAAATTTCTTCTTCGTTTAAGTTACCTAGGATAACTAAGCCTTTTAAAATAAGAGAAGAGCACAATGGGCTCATTCTCACATTATCGAAGTACAAGTACCAACTTTTAGTTTTCTGGATGCCGCAGCTCTTCAAATAATGAACGTCTTAAAATTAACATCTTATATCATTATCACAGGTATACTTTATTATATTATTATCACAGGTATACTTTCACTTCAATAATTATGACGGATAATAAGTCATTGGTCAATATGTATTCATTGATTCGTTGTTTATTTAGAATTTGGTTGTTCTTCAACTTAAAAATGTGATCACGTACTCTGTTAATTTTCATTTGTAGAAAGCAAACTATGGTCCAATCAGCAAATAATGGACAATCTGGCATTTATTATTGTTGAGAGAACTGACCTCAAGGTCTTTTAGACAGTTCGGCGTTGAGTTAACGTCACGAGGCAATGAAATTGTGTTTATGAAATGAGAGTATATATTCATTTCCTAATCGTGACTCCATTTTCCGGACCGCCGTGAATTACACTCCTACACTACAATCTGCACTGAATTCTTCAAACAGGCTAAGTCGTTTTAAGGGACTCCAGTCATTCTTGAGCGCATTACAGGATTAGCGTACTAGACATGAGATTGTGATAAATAATTAGGAAAAGAAATTACAGTAAGATATTTTCAATGTGTAGGAAGGTGAAGTTTAGCTTTTGAATAGGTCGGCGTTAGATAAGCCAGGTGGGGAAACACGCATTTCGGCAGAGACGAAAATGTGCAAGTTAGTGCATATGTTAGGAGGGGGTATTGCATAAACAAATGATAAAATTTATAAAAGGAGAAATCAGAGGAACGGAACTCCGAGCGTAGAAATCAGTAGAGCGTAGTGATGACTTAGTGATAATGGGGCGTAGGAATGTGTAGTCCAGACTTCCTTTTTTTTTGAGAAAGATGGTGAGCTTAGGTATTAGGATGCCGGTGCGTAGAAGAATGGGGAAATTTGTTGGACCAAGTGGACGCCAAGCAAGAAGGTGGAAAAGAGGAAGATGGTTAGGTTAAATTAGGAGACAGAAACAGTGGATGACAGAGATATTGATAGCAGGGTATCGAAGCTTTTTATAGTTGAGAAAGCAGGGGACAGAAAATCCGAACTAAACCGAACAAACAGTCGTGGTGCATGTTGTCTCGTAATAAAGAGTAGGGCATGTAAAATATGGAAAATGAGCCCGTTTGATTACTTATCTTCATGGGCTGTTACAAAAAAAACTAAGGTAGCAGATCCCCGTAATAACTAAATAACAGCTCGGTTTACGTGACCTGTATGGGATGAGTATAAAATAACTTATATGGATCGTGTATCGTGGATGGAATTGTTGCTGTAAAGACAATGATTTTCAAAATAAATTATTTTAAATGGCAAGAAAAATTATTAGAATGAAAGGAATGCACGTCTGAAGTAAAAGGTTGTTGATTTTACCATTGAGTAAAGGTACTTGGCTAGGGTTTTCAATTAAAAAACACTTCTGTTTCTTGTATGCTAAGGGGTTTAATTGTAACCTCTTTCATATTGCTAGCGCAGTAACGTGTTCAATATGAAATAATTGTTATTAATGCGGGTATGCCAACGCAGGTAAACTGTTACCGTGTATGCAGCGTAGGTAAGCAATGTTGATTCAGTTTAGAGATCAACAATCGGTTAATCAACCAATCATGCCATTGTGATCAAAATAGTTTAGCCTCTGCGCTAAACGAAACTATCTTTCGGTTACTCCCCTTCAACATTTTCCTCCACTAATTACAGTTTTATTTTTGGGTTACATCCATTCTTAACTTTTTCGTATCTCAGTTAGTCTTTATGATAATAAAAGTAAATAGTAATTTTTCACAGTGATTTTCAATAGGCACTACGCGTTTCAATGCTAATCCTTCATCTTCAGGCAAAAGAAATTTGTAGAATATATATTTACAATGGTGTATTTATATAATAGTATATTTAGTGTACCTGAAGATGATACATTAAAATTGAAATGCGTTGCACGCATTAAAACTCACTGTGGAAAATTACTATTTAATTTTATTGTGATAATGTGTAATTTTCACTGCTCAGAGCCTGCCACTTATATCTCAATGTATCAGTTGTCACATCTCTAATTTCAGTCAATTTTCAATGTTTGCTAATATTTCGGGGCACAGAAAATCTGTCTCTTGGTTTTTTAGCATCTTAAAATAATAAACCGATCAGTTAAACGGACATCCATACCGTCTACGTTATTTCATTTCGGTTTAGGAGAAGTAAAAAAATTCTGGATTTTAGGTTATTTCAGGAGACCTACTCTCCTTTACTAATTTATTTGACTCTGCTCTTTCCTTTCTTGCTTACTCATTCACCTCTTTAACATTTATACATTGTTTCATTCATACTCTTCCGATCCTGAATTCGAATATTATTACTTGTTTTGAGAGTCGCTCTGCTGAGATTCACTCAGTAGGTACCTTATTGATACACGCATTCCTTCCTTCCTAACTGTTAACTCTGCTCTCGTGCATGTACGTAGCGATGAGATTATTCTTTCTCTCAACATCACCAAACGGGTGAAGCACTCTTCTTTCATACTTGCCTATAACCGGTGCATAAAATCCCTTTTTACCGTGAGCCACTCATTCCTCGTCCTATCCCTTTTTAATTTTTTTCAGCACAGACTCTTCAGGTACCCCATACCATAATTTCTTTATCTATCCCATACAACCAGTCAAAAACATTCGACTAAGATAAACAGATTCGACTCCCTACCCTATTTCTCCAATTTGTTGATGGAACACTCCTCAAGTAGCCAATACCAACTGCTTATAGGTCTGGACACTCCCTCGCCACCATTGCTTACTAAGACAGTTTCGTAAAATTCCACTTTAATGCAATAATTTGAGATGGTGCACTTTCATGGACTGCCTCTTTTGCTGCCATAGACAAAAACTATAATTTTTTCAAGTACACCCTATGCTATGAAAAACCTTTCACTAGGGATTCGTGGGAATTTTATTCACCTTATTTATTCTTAAATCTTTAGCCAAGCTGTACAAAATTATCCACGTGTTCAATTAGGTATTCATCGGTATCCATAAAATTATTTGATCTATTATTCATATAATTTATCCTAATTCCCACACTTCTCATTGCTATGGGGTACTTCGCTAATTCTATGTCTCTTATCATCTGCAGCCAAATATATATATTCTTCCTAGAATGACTTCTAATAATATATATCTATAAAAACAATTAGGACTAATAATCATTTTTCCAATCACACACTCAACAAGCTTCCACTACTATTATACTCTGGGGGTGGGCGTGGTCGTCCAGTGGTTAGAGCTCTGGTCTGCTGACCGGAGGGCTCCCCTCAATGAGAGTACCTATCCTTCATCTTCCAGTAATTTGCCAGGTTTTTGGCATAATTTCGTCGCAGGGTCTGCTTTTAGAGCGCTTCCACTGACCTTAAGCACAATGCAAGACAATTTTAGAGTTAGCTGGACGTAAGCAATGTGTGTTTCTCGCCAGAAGTGCTTTCCTTATCGCCTGAGAGTTAGGGGAAATTTTTATTTCATGTGCGACACAGTTAAGCGGGCAAACTCAGCGTATTCCACTTCGTTCTTGCGCGGAACCGGCCAGCTGTAGTAAGAATCGCATTTATTACTTCGCGCATTACTTTTTTTCTCTTTTGTTCGTCTCTGCTTTGTCTGAATGCGGTGTTTTGCGTTAAAAAACGTTCCTGGGTTCGCCCACGTTCTTGCCCATGACTTGATGGTTCCACAATGTTTGAGGCAGAGCTTTTGACAGGCATTATCACTGCACCGACCCGTCGTTTGACGAATGCGTACTGAAGGAAGATGTTTTTTCAAGTGTCGGAAAAAAATCCCGGCAAAAATTATTGAATGGCCTTCTCTGGCAGGGTACCGCTCTGCTGACGATGCGGGAATGTGTTCTTGTCGACGCGACAAAGCTTTTGCGTCATGCCAAGTGGAAACCCGTCCCCCCCCC
>LYUA01004376.1:28048-39786 GCA_002093875.1 Calopteryx splendens | reverse complement strand
TGGAAACCCGTCCCCCCCCCCCACAACGAGTGGATATTTGTTTTCCGTCCTCTGCAGATGTCATTGAAGTTTCCTTTTATGCAAAGGAGAACCGGCTTTCGGTATCATTGCGCATTCAAAAGCGTGCGTATTTCGACCTGCTTATTGAATTGCCGCATGAGATATATTCGTGCGATTCTCCTTTAGTAGACAAAGCAATTGTAATAACCTACGACAGATCGTTCTATGAAACACAGGGCAGTTGTCTGTTACTGGGCGAAACCAAGTACGTCCTACTTTTATGATTGAATGGTAAAGAGTCGTGACCAAACTTCTTGATAATAAGATAGCAGTAAATACACAGAAAGCCAACTATTCCCCCTTTATCCCCAAAAACTAAATTCTGCAAGGATTTAATTTAGGACGACTGTATTTTTCGAAATCGTTTTAGTATCTAGTTGGGAGCTATACTCATCCATGTTGCATTCCGTCTACATCCAAACGTTGTTGCTTAGTATATAAGCAATTAAGTTACAGCACACAGTCCCTGAATGTAATCCATTATCCATTTTCCAACTTTTGACGAACATTTCAACTTCTTGTTATTTTGCATTCTATGAAATTTTTTCTGATTAATATTTAGGTTTTATCAAACTTTTCCTTCGCCCCATATGTTTTCTGCCTGATATTATTGTTTATTTCTCTCTACCATCTTATCAGGAACTTCTGTAGGCCCTTCCATTTCCTACTCCTTCATTTTTTAAGTCATCTCTCTTGTAATTCACGAATTACAAATAATTTTCGTAATTATTGTTACTGTTGCTTCTTTTAATGATTTTAAATCTTATTTATGGAATAATATCAGCTTTCCTATAATTTTCTCTGCTAATCAATATCACTTAAGTTAACTAACTATTGGTATTCCTACATTGTTCTACTAACTAAGGCATTCACTCCAGTTAATACCTCACTCTCTTTCCCCTTTTACTCTTTCAGTATTTTAAGTGCTATTCCATAGCCACTAAATATTGATCCAGATCCGTATCCACCCAAGGGATGCTGTGGGAATTGAAAACTCTCTTCTATATCTCTTGAACCATTTTATGATCTAATTGGTGTATTCTTTTATGTACCAGTAATTTCCCTTGGCTCCTGAAGATTGCTGAAGCATATTAATTTCTAGTCATTTGCATCTTTTTCTAAGCTCTCTATTCGTTTTCTTTCCCTTCCCATTACCGTCCAGGTTTCCCCACCGTGCATAAAAACACTTCAACCAAAAAACTTGACCATTTTCTTTCTCATTTCCATATCCATTTTACTACTTAACGACCTCCTTTTCTTTCTAAAAGCTTCCTTTGCCATACCAATTCTTATTGTTATTTCCGTTACACTTGGCCAATCTTTCATCTCTTCTGTTCCCAGACGATTCCCAGGCTATAAATGTGGATATGGAGGGGAGTACTTGACATAGAGCGGTTTGAAACGGTTAGAAATGAAGAGGTTGAGACGGGTAGGGGAAGAAAGGAATCTGCTAAACACCATTTTAGACAGGAAGAAAAAATGGATGGGGCATATGCTGAGGAGGAATGCTTGTTATGTCACGTGCTAGAAGGAACGGTGGAAGGACGACCGAGAAGAGGAAGGAGAAGAAAGATGATTGATGATCTAAAAGGAGGGGGAAGTTACAGGGACTTAAAGAGGGGGGCAGAGGATAGAGAGAGATGGAGGCACCAAGGGACCTCCTCAAGCAGACAAATTTTGATGATTAAATATTTTTCTCCTGTACAACTCCATTTCATTCTCACTTCGGTCTTCCCTTGCTCCCCTAATCGACTGCCCTTTTTCACTCTGATTAAATCCCCTGTCATCATCTATCGTTTTATTCCTAAAAAATTCCTAGTTATTTTCTTTAATTGATTTTATGCACTAGTTCCCAACCTTATTTGGTTCATTCTCCACCTCAACGCCTCAAAGAATTTATTCAAAAAGGGGTAAAAGCCAATCAAATTCTGAAAGAATGTACCTATTGACTTCAAATAGAAAAGAAAAAAGGTATAATATTTTTTCATTGGTTTTATTAAATTATGATTAATTATTTAAAAAAATTATATATTATGGTTTTTTATTTTACTGTATCGGTGATGAGGTAACGAAGGCAATGTCATTTTCTAAGTGCCTCCAAAATATTCAAAGTGGAGTCATCACCCTACGTTAGAAACAACTAGTACATACTATACCTTCACTCTGCAAGTCTCCCTCAGCGTGGCTTTTGAAACACTTACTAGTGCAATCCAATTATATTTTTGGGTTCGCGTTCATCTCCAGCATATTTTGTGACCCAATATAATCCAAATCTAAGCTCTACGTCTTCTCGTTCTATATTTTCTATCTTCCCTATCATCCGGAGCGTCCAACATTCAACGGCGCATTTCTACTTGCTGAGATCCTCTTTGATACCTATATCTTTGTATGGTGTTTTAATGCCTAGGCAGGTAAATTTACAGTATTTTGATGCGGTTTTTATGTGGCTTGTAATTTATAGGTGAATGCTTTAAAAAAAGAAAATACTCATACTTTGAAATTTGTCACTCAGTGAACAATTTTACGATCTAAGGCTTATTCCCTAATTTGGGTGAATGAATAATAAAGCGTGCCTGTCATATGAAAATTGAGTTATACGTACTTGGCGCATTCTAAATATCCCCTTATACATTGAATATTTTAAATCCTTACAATTTGGCGTTTGTTTATCAAAGCTGAAACGACAAACGTTTCCAGGAATTTGAGTGAGAATCTTGCTCCAATTGACATTGCCAAGGTTTTTTTCCATGTTCGAGGGTGAACTACAATGACCTGTTTTTGTGTTTAATTTTTCGCTATGGATCTTTTGGCTTCTAAAGTTCCTGTATTCTCCCTGAATTCAGATTGTTTTTCCGACTGATTATTAAGAAAAAAATATTTCTAAAACTATTTCGTATTTCTCATATAGAACGTAAATTTCCAGCTCATAAATATTAAAATGAATCACTACACCTGTATATTCCTTAATATAAGTTAAGGAATGTTAATGAATTTCCAAGGTAGGAACCGTAAACGCAAGCCGTGTGACTATTATTCTTGGTAATATACCGGTTAAGGTAGGTCTTTGATGGCCATACTCCTACCCTTTTAAATTTCTCTCCCTTAAAATTGGAAAAATGAAGCTGGGGACTCATTTAGCCCTGAACCCTTCAATTTTTCTCTCTATTCATTGGCAGATAATTCACGTTAGTATTTTGGATGCACGTGACACTAGACTCAACGTTCGGTGTTCCTAACATCTCGTTTGTTTAGGCATTTGTAATGATTACCCTGTTCTCGGTGCCCTCCGGCAATCTTCCACTTCCGTAATCCTTCTGGATTTTCAAAACAGGCTTTCTTTACCTCGAGGGAGTACCTTTATTATTTCTCCGCGCCTTTTGTTTCTTTAGGTCTTTTCACTGCTGCGTCGAGTACACTTTCCAGTGCAATGGTTCCCGCTCGTCTTCTTTCACTTCGCCCTCATCTTTCTTCAGGCCTTCCTCCCGTGTATTCGGTCCTCGATTCTTCGATGCCCTCCTTCCCTATGGTGCCTGCACCCCTCTTCCCGTTCTCATCTCTGATGCATTTCGATTATATTTCCCCAATGTGACTCGTCAATATCGTGCATGTTGTTTCTGCAATAGTAATTGTCAAAACGAAAACTGGTGAGAAAGTTAATTAAGACGGGATAAAAGGCGGGGGCCAGTTTGGGATGAATAATTTTATGTCCAACTCCAATAGTCTGGGTTGGAGATAACTTCATCTTTAACTTAGGGAAACATTTCGACGCATATTTAACCTCGGGGTAATGCGGTTTTTCAGCCGACATGAGCGATTAATATTTTTGAATCGTTGGACACAATTAAATTATAAATTTTTAATAAAAAATGATTGGTTTGAGAGCCAAAACTACGTATCAGACCCTTTGACGTGGGTGGCCAAAAAAAAAGGGTTCAGCTCCATGAGCACTTTTATTCCCTACGTTTTCCCGTTAAATTCTTTTGTTGATATAGAATCACCACAGGTGATAAGTGGGCGTATGTTTTCGCAACACGAGCCCCACCTTCCTTACGCTGTTATTTCTGCGTCGTTGTGATGCCAATAGGGAATGGGATTAACTTTTGTTTTCAATTGAGCAATCGGCGAACTTTTATTTCTCTTTTCGATCGGGTGGGCTTATATCCCAAGGGCTCTTTAGCTTGCGAAGATCTTTCTCTCCTTCTCTCTCTCCAAATTCCCATGCCTCATGAATACCAAGTTTTTCCTCACTTCCCGCTTGCGTCGCTTTTCGCTCCTGCCTACCCTTTCCCACACCTTCCTGTAAATATCCCTCGCATATTTTTTCCTGTTCCCACTCTTCTCTTCGACTCCGCCTCCATCTGTACCGTCCAACGGAGCCATATCAGAGTCGGCACCGCTCCCACGACAAAGACATTTTTCGAATGACGAAGGGATCTGGGCTCACGCGGAAACACACGCACACATTATTTCCATGTCTTCGCAGTTTCCCTTCGAGACTTTCCCGCCTACTTCTGACTTCCTGGGGTGGAACCTGGTTTAGTCCGTCCCCTGTCCTCCGTCCGCTCGTAGGTATATAAGTGCTTTGTATTAGACCCTCTGGTTTTCCTACTTCGTCGCTGAATGTCTCCTTTTTTTTGCAGTTGAAATCCATTCCAATCCTTTCCTCTAATCCACAGTCGCCAATATTCTCTTATGTAAACTTTCTCTTTGCCAGCAGTGCAAATATTTAACTTGAATAGGACCATTGCGATCGAGCGAATATCACTGATTGCTTGGGAATTGGGATAGAATATTTAGCAGCATACTCAAGGGCCCAGTAATTAATTAGGTATGAAAAATGGTCGAATACAAGTTATTAAATTTTAGGAATGGTAAATTAACTTTTGAAACTGATCTTTAAAAATCACGGGTGGTAAAGATATGACGCATTTCGAAGTTAAAACACTTTAACACACACACCGATAGCAGCGGGAAGAAAAAATCGCATTAATTTCTCTAATCAAAATTGATTAGAAATTCGATTTATTGGAAACGCTTTCTAGTGTAAAATTGCATTTTTGATACAATGCTCTATACTATCTCTCAATATCAATGTTTTATTCTACCTCCAAATGTTTAATTTCTGCAGACATTTAATCCATGTTCATGAAATAAAATCGTCAATTCCACCTTCTCGTAAATTGAAAGTTTGTTTTGGTGAGAGCAATTAAAACTTCTTTATTTACTGGAAATATCCATTATATCTTGTGGTTTAAAAATGGGCGTTAAAAATTTACTGACGCATTTAAATATGGGTAGTTAAATTGAGAAAATAATATTTCCATGGTGCTGGCAATAAAAATGACAAAATATACCATAGGATTACGCATTGGATGTCACATTCAGTGATATTTCATTCCGAGTGTTATAGAATAGTGTAATATAAAGCATCTACAATTTAAATAGATTTATTTAACTCCGTTTCACGCTTAAATTAGCTCAGGTTTGTTTCACTAAAATACTTCTACACAGGAAACCTTCCTTTTCCCTAACCTAGGTTAGGGAAAATGATAACGTTTATATGTGCTCAAACATGAGATACGTAGATACCAAATAGGGTGCCCACGTTTTCACATAACTCATACTTTACGAGAATTTTCATTACGTATTTGTCTTAATTCGAAGATTAAAATTGGTATGCAATTTGAAGGAATACATATGCGGTAACGTTGAATTAAATATGTAACGACTTAAAAAGTTTCCTTGTAGATGTCTAGCTAAATAATTAAAGTATAACTTAAATTTGAAATTTAGCGCGCTGTTAAAAATAAAATCATCTTCTGCCAAACCACTTGTTTTGCTAATAAATATGTTTAAATATATTAATACCATCCACTCTTATGCTTCACTGTATGTCAATATAAAAAATATTGTTATCATGAAACATTAAACGTCTCTATGACGTAAATGTGTGAAAACTCATGCCTAAAATTGGTTTATGTATCATTCATAGACTCTGGTAAATAATCATGCTCTAAGTGTTACAGCAGAAAGATCCTGATAAGTGGTAGGTAAGGCCTGGAATGCTAAAAACATGCTTGTTTGTCAAATCACCTCTGGTCATATCGGCCTTTGGCATTTCTTTTCTTAATAACATTTTTAATTAGGTAAGTTGAACCGGTTCACTTTAACTTTCAGCAATTTTTGGCTTTAATCACCGTTTTTATTTCAACTAATGGTCATCCCACATGCTCATTTCACATTACAATAAAAAATTAACGGATTATGCATTAAGTTCAAATTTGTAATTCCACAAATGTTTCGCATTTTCAGAAAAAAATACTTGAATAATAATAATAAAGAAGAACCTGTAGACTGATGAAATAGTTAATCGTCTGTTTCGATCCATCCAACAACGAATTATTGTATGTTAATGGCAGTACATCAGTTCTCTTTCCCGTTAATTTTTAAATTTAGAAAAGGTTTGGAAATAAATTTAATTGAAAATAAAAGATGATGTGGAAAAATACGTCTGTAATCGAAAGAAGAAGATAGTGGCTATCAAGAGAAACGAAAAGAAGAGTTAGAAGGGAATCTTCAGGAATTCAATTTCATCAGGGATGAAGGTGAAAGGGCGCGGTAGTCCAGTGGATAGAGCGCTGAGCTACTAACCGGAGGGCCCGGGTTTGAATCTGGGTGACGCCTCTGGGAATCCTTGGGTTCATCCAAGCTGTGTAATTGTTTTTGTCCACCTTTCAGGTACAAGGTCATCTTAGGAAATCACAGGCGGTACACGGAAAGGAGCTGGGCCCCCTACCCTTATGTGTGAATTTCACATGCCGTTGGGCTAAGAACTGGGTGAGCTCTACCCTCCTCTACCAAACCGATCTTTGGAATGATTGCTGTGATTTTGATTTGAAGCAGTGAGAAATGTGGGGCAGCTGAGGTGAATTACGTTTTTGTATGCGTGCGCACTCTTTCGAGAAGTGTGTCTAACTAGGAGGATTGAATTTATAATTTTTTCATTGCTTATTTTTTCATGTGAAAGCCGAGGTAAGAGTGCATAGAACTCATTCGTACCAAAAAAGGCAGACTTTTCTGTGTTTGTGACATCACAATTTCCAAACCGTGACTTTTCCTCCTGAACGAACAATTTAACTATTTCATAACATGGTGATTGCATGCCTATGAATGCTGGTTTGAGAGAATTTTGAGTATGACAAGCTAATGTGTGTAAATAAATGTATCTTGATAAGTTCAGATTTTGACTATCCGTTTCTTCTGAGTATTGCTGGTTTAAAATTTTAAAAATAAGTAATCACCAATGAAAGAGTAAAGGATAAATAAAAATAAAAGAATAAGATATAATATAAGAATAAAAGCATAGTGTTCAATATTCTACTTAATAATTGCCAATAATAACACGCCATCAAGAAATAATATAAAATGTCAAATGAAAAATGAGTGTGCTGCCTAGAACGCGTGTATACTAATACATTAAAAGAACTTGGTTCAAAACGTTTTAAATGCCTGAAACTGTACTTTCTTGTATTACTTCAATTAAAAAAAATGCCACGATTGGTATGCTTCAGTAAGTAAAAAACTATGATAGCCTTCTTTGTAGTAAAAATGTTATTATAACACGTTACTCATAGCTACTTTTTTCAGAAACTGTACTTTTGCAAAATATTGCTGACCCACAAAAAATCGAAGGATTGTTGTCCAATTAACTCGTAAAGCGTCTGCAATCGTATTTGCGTTAACTTCCTTTAATTCTTTTGCATTTAATCTTTCCACATGCTCAAAGGTATTCTATTCCGTAAACAAGAACAATTTAATTAAGTTTCATAGGGAAGAAAACACTGCAATTCCGCATTCACAATTTTATTTGCACGACCATGGTTACATCCTCAGGTGTGGAACCATGGTCGTGCAGGTAAAACTGTAAATGTGGAATTGCTGTGTTTTTTTCCCTCTGAAACTTCATGATGAAGAAATTCCACCAAGCAACACTTGAAACTGTTAGTTTTATCAAGAGAACTATTTGAAGTTGACAAAATAAGAACTAAGGCCGATGGAAACGTTCGTTGAATTGCTATTGGTAATTGATTTAAGAACAAATACAATGAATGAGGTTAGCGTAGGATATAATTAATTGAATGATTATTGGTCTCTAAAAATGATGAATATGAAATGTGATTGGATAGAAATGGCAGTAGAAATGATGAAAGTAGGGTATTGATTGTGTTCGGAGAAGTTGTACTATCACTTATAAAGCACGAAGCAGTACTAACTTGTCCCGTATGAGATATCAGCATGACTTTTTCTCGTGATCTGAAACTAGATAGGCTTTTGGTGAGCATAGAACCTTACCCATGGAATCGTCTATCCAGGGGCGGTCCTTTATTCCGATTATAAATACGGTTTAAATTTTCCCCAGGCCCTTGGGGGCATCCTGATATACTTCATGGGTGAGGAAATTAATATTTAAGTCACTCATTCTAACTGAGCGGCCTTTTCACTCATACTAAATTCTGGGAAGCCCCCCTTTGCGGGACTTTTTATTGTTTACATTTGTTTTTCCTAAACATCAGAATCTTTTGACCAAATGCAGATGTGTGTCTTCACAGTTCGGCGATTCGACAGATGCTTAGTGTACTGCCTAATTTGTCCATCCATTGATATTTATAGCCTATTGCTTAGTTGAAATTGTTTGATGCTAACCTTATTTATTTATCTTCATTGATGCTGCAATCGTTTCCATACTCTTCAAAAGGATGAAGTACGAGGTGGATGGGATCTTAGGTATTATGATATCCCAGGGATGACTTGTAGATAAATAAATTACTGCTTCATGCCACGAACGGTAACTAAATAGTAAATATAATAATTAATCTGAACCATATGCATAATCTAGGTATATGAGAACTCATATCGAATCCATCCATATACTTATTGATGCAAGAAATGTGATGACGTACATTTTTCTTGGTTTAATTAGATAAATAAATTTGTAAAGGCGCGAGAATAAGATATCAGAATCCCGGCTTAATATATAATTTTCAATATTACTGGAATACTTAAAGGAAGGAATAACTTGATTTTAAAAATAAATCCGTGGGGATTGAAATTTGCACTACAATGTAAGTGAAAGAAAATCGCACACACTTTCGTAGCAGTGCAGCCTTTTTGAAGTGAAAACTTTTTACGGTGCGCCTCGGATTTCTCAGATGGGAAGTGGACTCGCGAAAGCGAATGCTCCGAGCGCGACAGGAATACCCTAAACTACCCCAGAGAGAGAAAGAAGGAAAATAAGATTGTCGTAGGGGCGATTACCAGTAGTCCGACTATACTAGGAATTTTTCACCTCTGCCGTGTGTCCCACGACACATAACGTTTTTATTAATGAGGAAATACAGTGTTTCACAATCTAGCGATCTAAGATTTGCATCGCACCCTGTAAGCCTCCATAGACTGAATGAGGAGGTGCTTGGGTAAAAGCCTTAAATTCTGTAATTGCTATTATTATTGATGGTAATTGACTTCAATTCAATACAATACAACTCCAACTATAAATAATTACTGCCTCCATTAATTCCGTCCAGCATCCCTAATATTTTCCTCCCCCTTCCTTCCTATCACAGTTTGCAATATTTTACTATCTCTCAATACATAAACTATTTATCCACTTATCCCGCCTACTTTTAATTTCTCCCACCGGCTTAACTTTACATTCTGACATTTTCTTTACATTATATTTTATCATTCTTCTCCACACCCACATCTCCAAAAGCATAGTCTACGCTTATCCTCTTGACACAGTGACCCAGTTTCCACAACGAACAATACTGCGTCTTAAATATAAAAAAATTCAGTAATCTTTTCTTTACATATTTTTTCAATATCCATGTCTTCAACTCACTTTTCTTTGCAAAAGCGTCTAAAATTAAAGCTTGACTGAAATTTTTAGGAAGATATTAATTTAGTTGCATGAAGAATTCGTAAAAGAAAATCAATGATGACTAGGCCGTGCACAAAAAGACATTCTTGGCTTCTTTTGACTTGTACCTATCATTGCTTGAACGTATTCCTCTCAATTTTTACTAAGAAACTTCTGGGGTTAATTTCTTACTGGATCAACTTTTGCCAAAACTACAGGATTTTACTCGAAATTTATCTAATAATATTCATACGTTACGCAATGAGTGCTAGGTTAGTCTTGAGTTCTTGAAATATATCTTCGACGCTCGTAAAGAGATTTTTGTGCTAGCACTCCCGAATGTTCCGCTTGTCTCCGCAAGTCCTCTTCGAATTAATTCCTCTCTTCGGATCCGTCTCTGGTTAGCTTTTATCTTCCTTTGTCTCCGTGCCCTTTTTAACAACGGTAGTACCTGAATTTCTCTTTCATCCGCTGTTTCCCTTTTCACTTTACCTTTTCTATTTTTTTACCATTATTATAATCGAGTCCTTTTTCGTTTTTACTTGCGTCCCGTTAACTCCGTACCCTGCGTGCAAATGGCGCCATGGGGGTCTCTTTTTTCTCTTTGACATACTATAAACAGGACGGAAATTCGCACCCAGTGATTTTATTTTTTTGGGAACGTTTTATACTTTCTGATCGTCTCTTTGATGTTCCTTCTGCGCATATGAAATATATTTTTTTTAATTTGACTTTCCTTAGCACTGACTCGGGATAAAATGCGCTACGAATGTTCACTTTCTTGGGAAAGATCGTATGACGTATGCGCATGCTCTTCTGTTGTTGTCATGAAATTAAATTTAAACTAAGAATCTCATTTGCCACTATGACTTAAGAAAAACGATAGGCGAACGGTAACTATTCACCGTTTACGTCTTTTTAATGAGAATTTATGTGACGAAATAAATTAATACAGTATTATGTTGGTGTGCTACCTGCACATATTTTACAAATTCTCAGAAGAGAATGCTGAATTTAAGTAGGTACTTACTGGGGGTAAGGTAAAAGTACCTAAATGCTAAATATAGAATCTCTACTTCAAATCATTGATGTGATAGCAAGCAGGTCAATAACTTCCAAATCATTTGCGTTTAGCGCATAAAATATAAATTGTCATAGGAAATGTTCTTAGGGAAGCAATGCAGTTGCACAATCCTTAACATAAATATTATAATGTTATCTATTATTCCGCTAAATAAAAAACCTTTAAAACATCATTCAATTCCAAATTGTTTTTTCCATTTATTTTTTAGATACACATTTACATATTCAATGACCTTTGATTTGCACGTGTAAGATAATTGAAGTGTCTTCATTCCTTGTGTGTAATAAATAGGTTTTCATTCATGAGAGGTTCTAGATTGAAGCTTTAGAATGAAATGTATTCTTTTTGCCGCTTTCATTAAGTATTATTAAACTAAAATTTGAAGAAGATAAAGTTCAAGGATCGTCACATGCCTGCTTAGCTCAAACCGGAGCGATACGAAGCTTGGTCACAATTGAATGGTGCTTCATAGAAATCAAAGCTTCGCCTCATGCACACTTAGTTTAATTTTCTATAGGCAGAGGTGGAACGAAAATTAAATATTCGATTTATGTAATTTTCCCCTCATATTACGAGGTGCATTCAAGTTATAAGACCTCCGATTCTTTTTCTAAGTAATTATTCACCTTAAAATCAATGAAACTTGTGTTACTTCTTGACGTAATCTCCCTGCAG